>JAVJIF010007977.1:0-156680 GCA_038442645.1 Agave tequilana
GACTGGGGCATATATTGATTCGGATAAGACTAATTTGCATACTTGGTTGTCAAAGTTATGATATGTCGGGTTGGTAATATCCAATTCAAAAGAGGTCAGGGTGAAGTATGGATTACAATTTGCATAGGAATAATTGTGACTATAATCCATATCACCAAGACGTCAAAAATAAAAACAAGCAAACAAACAAATAAACAATGAAAGAAAAAAAATCTAGCCTAAGTTAGGGTAGACTGATTGGTCTACGATTTTGCATCATTACATCACATTTTCCTACCTATGTATAAATAAAATGGAATCTCACCCATGTTTTGTAATTTGCAGATAGTCAAGAGTCTAAGAGCAAAGCAGTAATAAGCGCCTAATTAACCCAATTTCGGTGAATTAAATCTCATTTCTTGGAGGCCAATCTAGAGAGCTTCTAGAAGATGCATTGGACGTAGAAATTTCGGGCAAATATGATGAAAATTCGGATCCAAATACCTAAATCCAAGATCATACGAAGCTTCTCGAGACAAACAAAGACATGGACCAAAAACAGGGACCTGAGTCGCTGGTTTTTCCGTAAATCTGCAAGGATCCTTGCAGATCTGCGGCAATTTAGGGGAGGCACGCGTCGATTTTTGACGCATGGCCTCGTCTCGTCTTCTAGAACCTCCTTTTGCATATAAATATCCCTACAAAGACCTGAAATGGGAGAAGAACAGCGAGTAGGCTAGCTTTTCTCTCTTTTAGTTGTAGAATAGGATTTTCTTCTTCTTTTCTTTTGTATTTTTTTCTTTTTAGATCTTGTAGTAGGGCTGAGTTGATTCTTGGGGGGGAGAGAGATATTGATGTAATAGAGAGTCAATCTATGTAAAGGTGTCTCCTTTCTTCTCTATTATAATATTCTCCATCTTCTACATAATGCTTAGCTAGTTTCTTCTCGTGATAATCTAACTATTAACTACTAACTAGCAATCACTTACTTGATAATCTGCATGAATCTAGTAACATCTACTAGACCTTGCTCTTACAAGAGATATTGATGGTTCATGATGATAGATGCTAACATTCTAACATCTAACTACTAACAAGCTAACTTTCAGTGTCTTCTTTATTTCATATCACCTCTGCTTGGTTTTGATGATCAAATAGTAACTTGCACCTTGTTATGTTGAATGAATGTATTTGAATGTGAAGAACAATCGCCATGCTTTGTAATGCTAGAGAAATCAATGACTAGTGATGGCTAAGGATCCATGTGAAACAACTATCACTTAGAGGTTAGCATGTTAGTGGAGCAATTAGTAGCTAGTATCATGAACTTTCTTTCATCATTTTCTCTTTCTTTTTTACTTTACTTTAAAAACATTCAGAACCTTTTTATCATTTTTTTTATCAGTGTTTCACCATCTTCTTTGTTCAGCTCAAGTTTCATCTCTTTTACATTTTCTAAGTTACTTCACCACCATGTTTTCATCTTCATTTTTCACTTCCTCTTGTTTCACTTAGCTTCTATTCCTTGTTGTTTTACTTAGCTTCTATTCCTTGTTTCACTTAGCTTCTATTCCTTGTTTCTTATCCTTAACAAAATCATTTCTTTACTGTTTTTCATATTGTCGTTTTATGGCCTCTCCACCTATCACTTCTGAATTTCTTTTCTTTTTATTTTTAATCTTTCTTAAACAAAAAAGAACTTGTTAGCATAACACGTGAATAAGAACTGTTAATGCTTCTATCACCTCCCATCTCTGTGGTTCGACCCATTCAGCCAATACTATAACGGATGTATCGAGGGAACATTAGCACACACGCTTGTGCACTGATTTAAAAACACACGTTTTCAAGTACTGGGTTTTCCCTCGATCAAAATAATGGCGTCGTTGTCAGGGACGAAAATGGTGTAAACTCACATTTTGTTCACATTTTCTTGTATGTTTTGGTGTGTAAGATAATTTTTGCAGAAACTAGTTTTTGCTCACATAAAATCCGCGGAATTCTTTAAAAGCTGTGGAAATGCAGCACCTTTTGTGATCTTGGCCCTATATTTTGCATGCAGCTTCTAAATTGCATATTTATGTGATTTCTGCAATCTATTTTCTGGTTTGATTGCCTACACATGGCAATAATTAAGAATTAGAATCAGTAAATTGGACATATTAATAAGGTTTAGACATTTGCATCATAGGTACATGTCTATTTCATTCTAATATACTATATTTTGTTCTGTTATTGTGATCTGCTGAGGTGTATATATGGCATTGCATATAGCATTAACAAACCACGTGGGTGATTTACTCACTTTGTGTGTTATTCTTATCTATATTGTGCATTTGCACGAATTGGACTTAAGGGCATAACTCAATACAAGATAAGGTGGGAAAATCATATCCTTCCTTAGCCCAAAAACTACCTCCCCACTCACACAACCCAAGCCTTAATAAAAATTGATAGACGCTGGCCTTAGGCACATTTCGGACTCATTAAGAAATTAACTGAGGGTGAAACTTGTGAGAACCATACTCTTGTGAAATCGGTGCCTAAGGTTAGGGATTGAGAGGTTAAGCCATGACGATACCGTGATTTGGTGTAATTAAGACTCGTTGCTCACACACGGATACCTCCCACTGTATTTTGCCCCTACCTGGCCGATTAGCTTGTAGTCAGATTCATACAACAACCTCCCCAGGTAATCGACCAGTTAAGAATCGTCTAAATCTAGGTCAACCTTAGTATCGGTTTTGGTTTTTTTTTTTGTTTTGTTTGTTGCTTTTCTTTTTTGTTTGTGATTGTTTGTGAAATGGAATTCAACAACAACAATTCTTTCAATCCTAATATGAATCCATACTTCACATTGACCTCATTTGACTCGGATAACTCCAACTCGGCTTTGTATAATACGAACCAATCAAATAGGCCAGATTGAATTATCCGACTTAATATAAACTGTCTCCCAATTCTAATGACCATAATTTTCAAAATAATTTCAACTCTTCATAGAGTCAATAGGGATTCACCTCCCCCAAGTCAAATTTTCAAACCGCCTTATCCACAATTTCCACCATTTCCACAATATTTATTTCCCAATTTTACTTCTTATACTTCTTTTTCAGACCCACCCATAGAAGAAAAACCAAAGTTAGAAAAAAGGATAGAAGCCATGCAAGAGGCCGAACAAAAATTTTAGAAAATATTGGCCTCTCTAGTTCCACAATATTTTCAAGAGTCATACTCAGTCTCACCTTTTCAAAAAATGACCAATCACTAGTCATGGACACGAGTATAGAACTCTTGCGTGAGTTCGAATAACAACCTCAAAATTTATTGGACTCTGTTTCACCAAAAATTCCAAAACCAACCTTTATACCTATCTTTTCAAGCCCAATTGCAACAAAATGATGAACTAATCAATTTTGAAAAGTTGCTTGAAGTCATGACTCGTTAAAATGCCCATAATAATGAAATAGATATAATGCTCAAATCTCTCCATTCTCACTCTTCGATCATTCCTGACGTCGCTAACCATTCTGTTAGAAACCAAGAATCATGTTATTTTGAAAACAAGATCATACTCAGTTCAAAATGAAAACCCATTAATCTTGGAAAGAGTATGAAATTCCTGAGTGAGACCGAGCAACAATCTCATACCTTGTTGGACTCACCACTTCTCTAGAATCAAGCTTCACATATTTCTTTCCAAAACATCCAACTGTAAAAAAATCTATCTTGGAAATGATTATAGAAATCTCTGCGTGAGTCTGAGCAACAATCTCAAATTTTGATGGATTCACAATTTCACCAAAATTTTCAAAACCAACTTCCATACTCAACTTCTCAAGAAGAACCGATTGCAAATAGTATAGGAGACATGATTCAGAATTAAAGTTCTGTACCCAGCCTATCAGTAGGTTAGATTCAATATTATGTGAATTGATTAATAGGAGTGAGGGAATTCTCTTTTGTCCACCTTTGACTAATCCTTATATCTCTAACTCTATCGATCTAGACCAGGAATCATGTGTTTTGGTAACCAAGATTCAATTTCAGCATACCCATTTTAACTTGACCAAAATTAAAATTTTGAGAACACATAATATTTTGGCAAGTTATACCTTTCTTGAAATTGAACTTGAGTATGAATATAATTTTGAATCTCAACTTCGCAATTCAATTTCATTTCTTGATTCAATATTGACCAATATCTTTACCCAATTTTCATCACTTTCTCGAGTCAATATTGGATTTATGCCTAACCATTATGAAATGAATCACCAATCTTCCTAAATCAACATATTAAACTTAATCAATACTATACTTTGAGAGTCACATTGACAAATTTGCAAGTTTTTCTTTAAAAGAAATTAAACTCAGGTAAGAATGTGACTTCGATCCTCAAATTTATGATCCAGTTTAAATTTCTGACCAATATTGACTCCTATTTTGCTACACGATTTGAACAACATTTTAAAGTCAGTTTTTATTCTTATACCTGTCATTCTTGAACTTGAATCAATAATCTTAGGAAGTCACATTCTGCTTTGGGGAAATAAATCTGGACTAGAGTTTAACTTCATGATTTAGACCCACTTCCTAAACAAATTTTGACTACTGAACTTTATCTTGACTTAAGTCAAATTCCTGAGTCGGTATTAATTCTTGAGCCCAAATCAATCATTCCATCTTTTCACACTCCATTCTAAGACAGATGTTGATAAAATGTCTCCGAAATTATTTTTAAATTTGAAAAATTAGATGGTGTAAAATTCTCAACAAAATCATCCATGTATACATCATAATAATGGGTTATATTATAGAGGTCTCTGAGGGTTCTTCTGGACTCCACGCAATTTGAATTGGGCCGCATTTTGTGGACCAATTAGACTACCACTGGAACTACCACCTTGAGGTGATTTTTCTTTCCTCTCTATTTGTTTCATGCATACATATATTCATGATGCATTGAGGACAATGCATGAGATAAGTTCGAGGGAGGGTCTACTAACGTAGAGCTTTTATATTTTCTTCTTTTTTCACTTCTTTTAGGATATTCTTAGATTTTTTTCTTTTTGTATAGGAAGTTTCATTTTCTTTAAAAACTTTTTGAAACAAGAGACAAAATTTTGATCTATTTTAAGAAAATTATGCTGATCTTGAAAGTTAAAGAAACCTTAATTATGACATCTTAAACCTAGTCAAAATAATAGATCTTATATAAAATCATAGACTAAGTAAGATAGATTAAAAAGATAATTTTATCCTAAATTTTTTGCCTTGGATAGTATGCACTTCACACTTACACCTTTTTTTGGAATGAACACAAAAACCTAAAATGTCATGAAGTGAAAATAAAGAAAAAAGAATAAATATATATGAATAAAAAAAAATACTTATTAAAGCTGGATAACTATGCCTCGGAAGTATGATTAATCACGCCTAATGGTGGTAAAAAAAAAAAATTAAATTATCCCCTTAAGTTTTGTGGCCTTGTTTACTCAAGTCCTTAAACCTGGGGGATGTATTCTCATCCAGTGACCTAAGACCATCTAGTCTGGGAGTCATAGGTTCAAGGCTCGCTACATGGGCATACTAGAAAGCATAATGAAGCTAAGGGAAGAAAAAGAAATATTTATATAAATAAATGGATTGATGGTTAGAGTTGAAATTCAAAAATCTTCACTATCACAAAGTGCATATAATCTAGGTTATTGAAGGATAAAGTATTCTATTCAATTTTGAATTACTTACTTTAATTGAAACAAGCTTGCATATAACTAAGTTTAAGAAAGAATAATTTTTTGTCGACTTATGATCTTAGATCGCTTAAATTTTTGAAATAATATTTTTAAAACTTATCTCTCTTGCAAAATGCATTTTCAAAACACTAACTTTTATTTTCTTTCTTATAGATTTTGTGGGTGCAATCCGGTGATCACCCTTAAAAGACAAAACTCCTCCTCTAGGGGAAACCCAGAGGTTTATGTTGGCCTAGATGCCTTCCACTCTAGTTTTGATGATGATTGTAGTTATAGTTTACTAATAATCTTGTGGTGTTTAGTTTCAGATACTTAACCAAGATATTAGCAGGTGATTAGCTTCAACAAAGGTGTTTTGGAGCTTTCACATGGTGATTCAAGAGCCCTGATCAGCATGATTCTGTCACATTTTCATACCCATATTTATCTATCATTTGTTTATAAATAATGCTACTCGGGTTTTTAGTCTATTTTGCAGACAAAGTTATTAGGAGAAGACTGGACCACAAAAGACTCTTTCAAGATCGTAAAGCGCATTAAAAGGAGTTGAAGGCGAGATAGGAGGCTTACATTGCTGGGATAAACGTCTAAAACTGAGATCAAAGAAATTTACGATCAACTCGGAAGAGTTCGAGGCCAGTTGAAAAAAAAAAACAAACAAAACGCAATTTTGAAGAAGTCGGGGGCTTAAACGCAAAATGGACAGAGATGTAAAAGTGCAAAATTAATTTAATAATTCTCCTTATAATTTTGTAACTGTTTTGAACTTTTATGTAAAATAATCAAAACCCTAAGCCTATAAATAGCCAAGGCTAGGGTTTTGAGAGGGTTTTTTTTTTCTTTTCACCTGTACGTACATTTTCTAGATCGAAAATTTTGAGGCTTTCATTTTTTTTCTCTGCATCAAATTCTCGTTCACGTTATTATTTTCGTTCTTGTTTTGTTTTAATTGATTCATCAAAAGCCTCTCTCCGTTTTCTCTTTGCATCACAACAACTCCTCCATCATCAAAAAGAATAAAAAAGAGAAGAAGAGAGCTTGGGCGCGCCCATCCCTGTCACAGGTGCCCAAGCCCCAAAAGAAAAAAAAAAGAAAAAGAAAGACAAAAGAGAGAGGCACCTGCGCCTGCCTCTCTCTTTGCTCACAGTACAGGCCAGGCGCCCTTGGCGCCTTCAATTTGAAGACAAGGCGCCTACTTGGCGCCTTGTGATTGGGACAACAGCGCCAAGGGGCGCCCAGTTTGAAGAGGAAGGTGCAGGTGCAGGTCCTGCGGCTACTGCAAGGTAAGGTTTTGATTTTATTTATTTATTTATTTATTTTTAGTTAGTTTCATTAGTTTAATTAATTAGAGTTTCAGTTAATTGTTTAATTAAATTTAGATAGTTTTAAACTGATTTAATTAGTTTAGTTTATTGTAGTTTTATCATGAGTAGCTAATTCACTGCAAGCGCTTAGGGGAGATGAACCTAGACTTAATTGTTGTGGACCGAGTCATTCTCCTATTTATGACTGTATGCACACCAATTGACCTACTATTTTTAGGAAATTAATTTCTTGAATAATTAGATTTTTGACAGGCTATGTATTGGGGGTTAATGGTTCATGCTTAGAGCTTTATTGCCTTATGTTATTTGTTTAATTTAGTTAATTTATCTTTGATGGACTATATAACTGGATAATAGCTTGTGCTTAAATCTAGTGTTCAGAATTAATGTGCCTCTTAGACATAGAGATTTGGTGTGTACTACAAACTGGTATGGAGACTAAGATTGACCACTTGATGTTAGTTTAGGGGATTCGACCCTAGGTTCTTGACTTTTCTTTATTATAATTAGTTCACATAACTCACAAATCCACAAAATTTTGATCAATTCGTCTAGAAGTGCTGAAACCAAAGAAACCACCTGTCCCTGTGGACCGACCCTCAAGTGCTACATCGAACGACCGTGCACTTGCGGTTATTTAAAACGAGAGACAGAATCTCCCCATCAAGTTTTGGCGCCGTTGCCGGGGATCGGTGTCCTCTTTTGTCTTAGCACGTCTACTAAAAAAATAAATAAAAAATTTAATTAAAAAATTTCAGTACGACCCAAGCATCACATATTCTAACTCAATTCCTACGCTGATACTTGTCAGCTTGGGAACGTGACTCAAAAGGACGTCTTGTCAGCATAGATACGAACAAGATCAAGATGACTGACCCTTTTCCACCAATGGTCCTTATGGACTGATGTTACCCTCCTAGATCATCACACCCGTCATGCATCAGATTGCCAGAAGCACTGAGAACAACTACGAGTTGAAGCCACAATATATCACTATGCTCCCCAAATTCTCTGGACTGGAATCTGAAGATGCATATATGTTCATCATTGAATTTGAGGAGGTGTGGGCAATGATGAGAATTAGGCAGCTGAGTGAAGATGGAGTCAAACTAAGGTTCATCCCTTCTCACTCAGGGACAATGCAAAAAAGTGGCTTTTTGATTGTTATACATATTTGCATATTTTACCACTTCCATACCATGCATATTGTATATAAAAAATGTGATTTTTAATCCTTTTCTCTCTATTTTTGTAGGTCCACAACTTAAAGAGAAAAAGCCAAAAAATCTCTTTAAATTAGCAATAATTAAAGAGATTAATTCAAAGCCCAAAGAGCCCAAGATTTGAATCTAGAATCAGGAGAGATCCGCGCGCCAACTCGATCTTCCAGAAGGCCACGTGGATAACAACCTCGCAACTAACTCACAACAGAAAATCTGGCCTCAACGGCCCAGATTTTGCCGCCAAATCCAGGCTTTTCCCGCGTATCTGCGGCAGTTAGGAGTCTGTTGGAGCCCAGATTTTGCGCCAACGGCCAGGGCTCTAGATCCTTCTCACTGAGGGCAATAAATAGAGGACCAGGGTCTGCACGAGCGCAACAGAGAAGAGAGAGGAGAGAACTAGGGAAACTCTTATATTTTGTTTTAGTCTTCTCCTAGGTTTTAGTCTCCATCTTCTTCCTCCTAGAGATTTTATCAAAGAGAGAGAGAGAGTGAGTGCTGTTGAAAGCTTGTAATCAAGGAGGTGACATCACTTGTAACAAGGGTTAATCAAAGCTTCGTCTTTTCTTTGCAAGCTCTAGTACGTTTTACTTTGCATTGCTTTACTTACTTTGCTTTCTTGCATTTTCATTGCTTTACTTCTCTTTGCTTTACATCATGAAGTGTTGCTTTGTTACTTGTGTAATGGATAGCTAAATTTCTATTGCATGGCTAGCTAACAACTTACATAGCTAACTTCTATCTCTTTGAATGATTGCTTATCTTTATACTTGCATTGTGAGATTTTCTTTTACTTACAAAGGAAGTAGAGTTGCTTTCCCATGGTGAATGCTTGTACATACTCCATATGACTCATGTGTGCCTCATTTAGAGCCTTGTCTAGAACAAGAGCCTTGATGGAACATGGAGATGGATCACCAAACATATGCTACTTGTAGAACAACTTCTTTACTTCAAGCTAATTTGTTGTTATGTCTTGAATGGTTAAATGAATGTTGATTCTTCTAACTTAGCATCCCTTGAATACCAATCCTAGAGTTCATCATTGAACATCTATCTACAGAGCCAATGAATCAATATGAGGCTTCAAGCTAAGAACTAAAGGAACACTCATCTTCAAAACGGTAAAGTACTTGAACAAACAAGCAAGTCATCTCTATTGTCAATGAATCAACATGAGGCAATCAAGCATCACCATTGAGTTTAGTAAGTTAGCGAAGTAAAGTTAGCTAGCCATGTACTTTCTCATCTAAAGTCTTCCAAACATTTTCTTTACTAGCTTCTTTTCTCTTAGCAATACACTTTACTAAAGTTCTTTTGATTTCTTTTCCATCATGCACAAATCAACCACTTCTTCTATTTTCTTTTCATGTTTCTTGCATTTGTGTAAATAACAAAGAAGAATCTTCGTTTTCATTTCTTCACTCCGAACCGTAAAACTTCCAACGTGAGCTCTCCTCGAGAATCGACCCGGTATAGCCATTGCTATAACGGAGATTGGAAAGGATACATCAATCATATTAACTACATTGTGAAGTGATCAAGCACTAAAGGTTGACTCTAAACCTTTCCTCTTTTACATAATACTTGTGCAAAAACTTCACACTATCCTTCCCTAATCAATTTTTGGCGCCGTTACCGGGGAGAGCAACGGTTTTTGATTTCAAGTGAAGAACTAAACGAATCTTCTTCTCTGTTGCAGGTTACAAGTTGAAGAAACAGGAAATTTTGTATTGCAGAAAACATATAAGTGGACCTGGGCCTCTGCTCTCGAAAGAAGAGACCAGGATCCCTCTGAATTGCCGCAAATTCTGGGTTTTTGCCGCAGAATTGCGGCAAGGAGGAGTTGACTACTGACCACTTTTCTGCAGGGCTTGCTTCTCTGCAAAATACAGCTGCTGCAATACTTAAAATTGTATGCTTCACCTTATATCTGCTAATCAACAGTAAAAAATTTGTTGCAAAGTTAAAAAATTGTTTAGACATTTGCATTCTAGGCACGTGTCTTTCAATTCCTTTACATTTACTGTTGAAGAGTGCTGGAGGCAAGGTACGTAAGCATAGCATATAGACTAGGACTCACTCTTTGTTTGATTTAATTAAGCTTTGAGTGAACCTTGTTTGTTATATTGTACACTTGCACAAATCAACTTTAAGGGCATTACCCATAAAAAACATAAGGTGGGGATTTTATCACCCTTTCCTTAGCCCACAAATCATTTTCCCAAGCACTCACAATCCTAAGCTTCTAAATAAAAATTGCTAGACTGTAACGCCCCGATTCCACGGATACGGGGACGTCACTGCAACGTATATACGTAAGTCCGAATTACCTTCCCGTATATACGCTAAGCATCAGTACAGACAAGAATCAGAGTATGGAAGCAGTGGTGCATTATACATTCTAACACATATATACAATTACAGAATTATCACCAGATGTGATCCATATTACAATAATATTATATCACAGATGCGCAAATGCGAGAGTACAAGAGATATACAATATATGTGAACGGTACAAAGGGAGCTCACACACAAGTATACAAGGAAAAGTACAAGTATGAATAGAAAAGGACACTCACGAGTTTAAAAAGGAAAACTCGAGAGACTCACAGGGGGCTGGAAGGACGTGGCTCAGGACGGTCGGCTGGAGATCCACGCTACTGCTGCGTTACTCTGAACACACGCTCCTAGCTCCAAGACCTGGACGTGAGAATCCAGGGAGTCAAAATAATACTCCCCAGGCGAGTGTAGAAGCAAAACCAAGTGGTGAAGCAGGGTGAGCACAATAATGCATATATCAAGTAGGAAATATTCAGGAGGCAGATAGGATAGAGCAGGTAAGAATAGACATGGCATGAGAATCATAAAACAGGAAATCCGAATAAAACCAATCCGAGCTACCAGGTAGTTATGACATAATACTCATAAACATGAAATCCGATATAAAGTCCGGGAAAGCAAATACGGTAAGGCACATCACGGATTCATAGCTATTTAAGATGCAGGCTTGGTATGCGTCCCATTCCACATACCTCTACTTATAACTTAAAGAGCCGGTTATTATGACACTTTATTATTACTCGTCTTGCCCATATATCTCGGTATGTGCCTCGGTGTACGGCCAACTCACATACATCCATATATAAGCAAGTCGAGGTTGTTATTGGAAACAGCGGGGGTATCAACGAACTATGTTTACAGTGGGTCCCGTGCATGCCCGGGACCACGGTCCAGGGTGTTCCGTTGCATGGTGACGGAACCAGCCGCAAGGCCTAACAGGAGGGACTTATGTATGCCCTATAATAACAGGAATAAGGGAGCCAGCTCTCCCCTCGGTCCCCTGGAGGCCCTCAGGTCAGACCGGAACATGATTGTACAATATACCTAATACCACTGTAAACACGAACACATATCGATATCCGCATGTTTCCCCCGACCCAATACAAGTTGGTCCTTTTTAGGATTCATTAGTTTAATTATCACTTTACGGGAAAAACAGGAAATAGACATGATCAGGAGTAAGGAGTACATAAGTATTATATAGTCAGGTCACTGCATGTAAAGCAGGAAAACAGGTCACTGATCATGACACAGAATCATAAGTCAAGGTCCCCGTAAAGATGATAATCACAAGTCAAGTCATCATGCTGGGTGTCAAGTGATAGCATGACAGAGTGGTGATATTTAGTAAACAACCAAGCATATCAAGAATGGATAGTAGTCAGGTAAGTCATGACATAATAAAAGGGTCTTGCCAAATAGTGGCATGGCAGGTGGTTAGATGGAATCACAGTTGCCAAGTGATATACATATGATAAATGGTAGCACATACTGACAGGTCTAAAATAATGCCAAGTGGTAATGTAAAAGCAATGACCCAAAATCCAACAAGTCCAATGACACGAAGGGTCGGCCACGCATAGCATAAAGCAATAAAAGATATAAAGCATGAAATACAATACATGAAGACTAGAGCGAGAATACTATCATAATCAATGGAATGGTAAAGCAAGAGGGTAGCGAGTGAGAACACTCGCCTGAGTCACCAATATACCGAAATATCCGAAATCCACGGAAGCTTGGGATGCGCCACAAAACCTGATATAAATATGTAGAGTGAAGAGGAGAGAGAAAGAGAGAAGGGAAGATGATGTTTGTCAAGTGACAAGTCAAGCGATACCAAGATATGATATAAGTCTAGAGGATAAGGTTCATATTCAAGAAAGGAATCAACTATGACAGACAGGCAAGGTTAGTCGACTAGGATGGAAGAGTAGTCGACTAATAGTGGAGTTAGTCGACTAACAGTAGGGTCTGGTCGACTAAAACGGTGTAACAGAGAGTTGGGTTTGGTTTCAGGGAATAGTTAGTCGACTGGAGTAAAATAGGTAGTCGACTAACATATACTTTAAGTCGACTAATAGTATGGTCAAGTCGACTAGAACTGAGATACAGAAAGTTGGGGTTTCTGATTCAGGAAGAGTTAGTCGACTAGGGTCAAAAGTGTAGTCGACTAAGGGTCTCAAGTCGACTAGGAACTAAGGTAAGTCGACTAAAACTGTGTAATCAGAAAGGTTACGTTTCAACTAAGGGTTTCTAGTCGACTAATCTATAGGTCAAGTCGACTAGTCGACTGGGAACAGCACACAGGACAGATTTTCTAGGGTTTTGTTTGATGGTCAAATAATCATGGTTTGAAGACATAATTTGTACAAGATATGAATACTTGAACATGCTAAGAATTAACCAAGTCTAGGTGATTGAAATTACTTACCAAAAAGGAGTACAAGTGAAGGAGTGATGGAGGTAGTGTTGGAAGTTGTTGATGAAGAAGAAGGTGGTCAGGTGAGAGAGAGAGGGAGCGAGAGAGAAAGGGGAGTGTGCTCCCAGGAGAGAGAGAGAGAGAGAGAGAGAGAGAGAAACCAGGAGAGAGAGAGAGAGAAAGAAGGGGGGCTGCTGCCCCCTCCCGCACACACACAGTGCCCCCTCATTGGGGGCACTCGGCCCTGGCCGCCGGCCAGACGGCGGCGCGGGGCGGCGCCGGCCGCCGGCAGAGAAAGAGGGGGCAGCGCCCCCTCAACAGAGAAGGGAGGGGGCTGTGCCCCCTCCAGCAGAGAAAGAGGGGGGCCTTGCCCCCTCAGCACAAGCACAGGGGCCAGGCGGGCCCTGGCCGCCCACGGCCGCCGGCACAGCGCCGGCGGCGCCAGAACCCGGGGTGGCGCCGGCCACCCCGAGGAGGAGAAGGAGGGGGCTGCTGCCCCCTCCACAGCGGCGCACAGGGGGCCCGAGGCCCCTGGCCGCGCCCAGGCCGCCGGCCTCGCGCCGGCGGCGGTCTGCCCACGCCGGGGCGCCGGAGGAAGAGAGCTCGCCGGCGGTGGTGGTGGTTGGCCGGAGCTAAGGGAGGAAAGAAAGGAAAGAAAAGAAAAGGAAGGAAAGGAAAAGAAAGAGAGAGGAAAAGGAGGTGGCCGGAGATGGGGTTCTCCTCGCCGGCGTCGTGGTGGCCGGAGACACCAGCGGGCGGTGATGGGGCTCGGTGGGTGTCGCCCACGCAGGAGAGGAAGAAGAAGAAAGAAGGAGAAGAAAAAGGGAAGAAGGAAAAAGAGAAAGAAAAGGAAAAAGGAAAGAAAAGAAAAAGAGAAAGAGAGATTGATGGATGGGAGAGGGGGTGTGTCTCCCCACGTGGAGGGGAGTGGGTGGAGTTGGTGGGAGAAAAGATTAGGAAAGAAGGAAAGAAAAGAAAAGGTTTGAAAAATAATATTATTATATTATGGTCACGAAATATCGACTGTTCCGGAAAAAATCCCAAAAATACCCGGAGGTGGAAAACGTCATCCTGATGAATAATATGGAATCAGTTTTCAGAAATAAAATCTCATTTTCAAATTAAAAATCCAGAAGCCAACCGCCGATACCGGTCTACCCGGGTCGGCCGGATTTTGATAAATACCGAAAAATCCCAGAAAATGCATTAAAGAATAAAATATGGTTTTAAGAAGTAAAGTGAAAGCGGAATTCAGAAATTCAATTCCAATCGTCCCCGAATCAACCAGCGATACTGGCCGATACCGACTCCGGTGGAATTTTCATAAAATCATAAAATCCTCAGAAAAAGAATGTAGGTAGAAAACATGATTCTAAGAGATAATGTCTAAAGGACCATCATGAAATTCCTAACTGTTTGAGAATTAAAAATCCAGGAATCGGTCAGCGACACTGGCCGACACGGTTTGAAGAAATTCATTTTAATTCCAGAAAAATCTAGAAAATCATAGAAAATATATAATAATGAAAAATGATATTTAAAACTAAAATCGGTCAAATCTAATCACCGGAAAGACCAAATCGAATAATATACTATAATCGAGTTCCTGGTTCGGACTGGGACTGACTCCGAGTCCACGAATCCAAATCCAAGACAAAACAACCATATAAGGAATTCATAATACAGAATAATTACAGGAAGTAAATCGAAAAAATACGATCGAAAATCTGAATACGCAACTAAGTACGTATTCTGGGAACGGGGTATTACAATCCACCCACCTTACAAAAAATTGCGTCCTCGCAATTTCGTTAAGGGTGAATTGAACACAAAGGGAACAAGGGTGGAATCTATACCAATTAAGATATGAAGCACTATAGGTAGGGCTCTCAAGTCAACTGAATAATAATCATACTCTGCATTTCCGGCTGATGATGTCGTGGCTGTGTAATAAATCTTTAGAATAATGCTGAATAATACTGATGATGTCGTGGCTGTGAAATAAATGAATACTGATGATGTCGTGGCTGTGTAATAAAGAAAACCCCGAAAATCCTGAGCATAATAAAGAAGACCGATAATTAAGAATCCGACTGCTGTCCTCTGAAAGATAGCCAGATCAAGATCGATCTGGAGAATACCAAGCTTCATAGAATTGGCCGAAGAGATCACATAATAGCTTCCTTCTGAACCAGCCCCTACCTCTCTAGTCTAGTCATATCTTAAGATGGTATAAGGCTTCATAAAACCAAAACAGGGAAAAGGATAGGAAGGATTTAGGAATCAAAGGAAAGATAGTCAAGGAGGGATTTGAAATCAAAGGAAAGATAGTCAAGAAATAGATAACTCTGCACTTGCAGTTGGAATGTATAACCAAGATTCATGTATTCCAGTTGCAAATCGCTTTACCATTGATTTGCCTTCTGGACGTACTGAAGAGGTTTAGAGCCTAAGCTGACCTAAGCTCTGACGAGCCTAAGTTGACCTATGCTCTGATACCAACCTGTAACGCCCCGATTCCACGGATACGGGGACGTCACTGCAACGTATATACGTAAGTCCGAATTATCTTCCCGTATATACGCTAAGCATCAGTACAGACAAGAATCAGAGTACGGAAGCAGTGGTGCATTATACATTCCAACACATATATACAATTACAGAATTATCACCAGATGTGATCCAATATTACAATAATATTATATCACAGATGCGCAAATGCGAGAGTACAAGAGATATACAATATATGTGAACGGTACAAAAGGGAGCTCACACACAAGTATACAAGGAAAAGTACAAGTATGAATAGAAAAGGACACTCACGAGTTTAAAAAGGAAAACTCGAGAGACTCACAGGGGGCCTGGAAGGACGTGGCTCAGGACGGTCGGCTGGAGATCCACGCTACTGCTGCGTTACTCTGAACACACGCTCCTAGCTCCAAGACCTGGACGTGAGAATCCAGGGGAGTCAAATAATACTCCCCAGGCGAGTGTAGAAGCAAAACCAAGTGGTGAAGCAGGGTGAGCACAATAATGCATATATCAAGTAGGAAATATTCAGGAGGCAGATAGGATAGAGCAGGTAAGAATAGACATGGCATGAGAATCATAAAACAGGAAATCCGAATAAAACCAATCCGAGCTACCAGGTAGTTATGACATAATACTCATAAAACATGAAATCCGATATAAAGTCCGGAAAAGCAAATACGGTAAGGCACATCACGGATTCATAGCTATTTAAGATGCAGGCTTTGGTATGCGTCCCATTCCACATACCTCTACTTACAACTTAAAGAGCCGGTTATTATGACACTTTATTATTACTCGTCTTGCCCATATATCTCGGTATGTGCCTCGGTGTACGGCCAACTCACATACATCCATATATAAGCAAGTCGAGGTTGTTATTGGAAACAGCGGGGGTATCAACGAACTATGTTTACAGTGGGTCCCGTGCATGCCCGGGACCACGGTCCAGGGTTTTCCGTTGCATGGTGACGGAACCAGCCGCAAGGCCTAACAGGAGGGACTTATGTATGCCCTATAATAACAGGAATAAGGGAGCCAGCTCTCCCCTCGGTCCCCTGGAGGCCCTCAGGTCAGACCGGAACATGATTGTACAATATACCTAATACCACTGTAAACACGAACACATATCGATATCCGCATGTTTCCCCCGACCCAATACAAGTTGGTCCTTTTTAGGATTCATTAGTTTAATTATCACTTTACGGGAAAAACAGGAAATAGACATGATCAGGAGTAAGGAGTACATAAGTACTATATAGTCAGGTCACTGCATGTAAAGCAGGAAAACAGGTCACTGATCATGACACAGAATCATAAGTCAAGGTCCCCGTAAAGATGATAATCACAAGTCAAGTCATCATGCTGAGTGTCAAGTGATAGCATGACAGAGTGGTGATATTTAGTAAACAACCAAGCATATCAAGAATGGATAGTAGTCAGGTAAGTCATGACATAATAAAAGGGTCTTGCCAAATAGTGGCATGGCAGGTGGTTAGATGGAATCACAGTTGCCAAGTGATATACATATGATAAATGGTAGCACATACTGACAGGTCTAAAATAATGCCAAGTGGTAATGTAAAAGCAATGACCCAAAATCCAACAAGTCCAATGACCACGAAGGGTCGGCCACGCATAGCATAAAGCAATAAAAGATATAAAGCATGAAATACAATACATGAAGACTAGAGCGAGAATACTATCATAATCAATGGAATGGTAAAGCAAGAGGGTAGCGAGTGAGAACACTCGCCTGAGTCACCAATATACCGAAATATCCGAAATCCACGGAAGCTTGGGATGCGCCACAAAACCTGATATAAATATGTAGAGTGAAGAGGAGAGAGAAAGAGAGAAGGGAAGATGATGTTTGTCAAGTGACAAGTCAAGCGATACCAAGATATGATATAAGTCTAGAGGATAAGGTTCATATTCAAGAAAGGAATCAACTATGACAGACAGGCAAGGTTAGTCGACTAGGATGGAAGAGTAGTCGACTAATAGTGGAGTTAGTCGACTAACAGTAGGGTCTGGTCGACTAAAACGGTGTAACAGAGAGTTGGGTTTGGTTTCAGGGAATAGTTAGTCGACTGGAGTAAAATAGGTAGTCGACTAACAGATACTTTAAGTCGACTAATAGTATGGTCAAGTCGACTAGAACTGAGATACAGAAAGTTGGGGTTTCTGATTCAGGAAGAGTTAGTCGACTAGGGTCAAAAGTGTAGTCGACTAAGGGTCTCAAGTCGACTAGGAACTAAGGTAAGTCGACTAAAACTGTGTAATCAGAAAGGTTACGTTTCAACTAAGGGTTTCTAGTCGACTAATCTATAGGTCAAGTCGACTAGTCGACTGGGAACAGCACACAGGACAGATTTTCTAGGGTTTTGTTTGATGGTCAAATAATCATGGTTGAAGACATAATTTGTACAAGATATGAATACTTGAACATGCTAAGAATTAACCAAGTCTAGGTGATTGAAATTACTTACCAAAAAGGAGTACAAGTGAAGGAGTGATGGAGGTAGTGTTGGAAGTTGTTGATGAAGAAGAAGGTGGTCAGGTGAGAGAGAGAGAGGGAGCAGGAGAGAGAAAGGGGAGTGTGCTCCCAGGAGAGAGAGAGAGAGAGAGAGAAGAAACCAGGGAGAGAGAGAGAGAGAAAGAAGGGGGGCTGCTGCCCCCCTCCCGCACACACACAGTGCCCCCCCATTGGGGGCACTCGGCCCTGGCCGCCGGCCAGACGGCGGCGCCGGGCGGCGCCGGCCGCCGGCAGAGAAAGAGGGGGCAGCGCCCCCTCAACAGAGAAGGGAGGGGGCTGTGCCCCCTCCAGCAGAGAAAGAGGGGGGCCTTGCCCCCCTCAGCACAGGCACAGGGGCCAGGCGGGCCCCTGGCCGCCCACGGCCGCCGGCACAGCGCCGGCGGCGCCAGAACCTGGGGTGGCGCCGGCCACCCCGAGGAGGAGAAGGAGGGGGCTGCTGCCCCCTCCACAGCGGCGCACAGGGGGCCCGAGGCCGCCTGGCCGCGCCCAGGCCGCCGGCCTCGCGCCGGCGGCGGTCTGCCCACACCGGGGCGCCGGAGGAAGAGAGCTCGCCGGCGGTGGTGGTGGTTGGCCGGAGCTAAGGGAGGAAAGAAAGGAAAGAAAAGAAAAGGAAGGAAAGGAAAAGAAAGAGAGAGGAAAAGGAGGTGGCCGGAGATGGGGGTTCTCCTCGCCGGCGTCGTGGTGGCCGGAGACGCCGGCGGGCCGGTGATGGGGCTCGGTTGGGTGTCGCCCACGCAGGAGAGGAAGAAGAAGAAGAAGGAGAAGAAAAAGGGAAGAAGGAAAAAGAGAAAGAAAAGGAAAAAGGAAAGAAAAGAAAAAGAGAAAGAGAGATTGATGGATGGGAGAGGGGGTGTGTCTCCCCACGTGGAGGGGAGTGGGTGGAGTTGGTGGGAGAAAAGATTAGGAAAGAAGGAAAGAAAAGAAAAGGTTTGAAAAATAATATTATTATATTATGGTCACGAAATATCGACTGTTCCGGAAAAAATCCCAAAAATACCCGGAGGTGGAAAACGTCATCCTGATGAATAATATGGAATCGGTTTTCAGAAATAAAATCTCATTTTCAAATTAAAAATCCAGAAGCCAACCGCCGATACCGGTCTACCCGGGTCGGCCGGATTTTGATAAATTCCGAAAAATCCCAGAAAATGCATTAAAGAATAAAATATGGTTTTAAGAAGTAAAGTGAAAGCAGAATTCAGAAATTCAATTCCAATCGTCCCGGAATCAACCAGCGATACTGGCCGATACCGACTCCGGTGGAATTTTCATAAAATCATAAAATCCTCAGAAAAAGAATGTAGGTAGAAAACATGATTCTAAGAGATAATGTCTAAAGGACCATCATGAAATTCCTAGCTGTTTGAGAATTAAAAATCCAGGAATTGGTCAGCGGCATTGGCCGACACCGGTTTTGAAGAAATTCATTTTAATTCCAGAAAAATCTAGAAAATCATAGAAAATATATAATAATGGAAAATGATATTTAAAACTAAAATTGGTCAAATCTAATCACCGGAAAGACCAAATCGAATAATATACTATAATCGAGTTCCTGGTTCGGACTGGGACTGACTCCGAGTCCACGAATCCAAATCCAAGACAAAACAACCATATAAGGAATTCATAATACAGAATAATTACAGGAAGTAAATCGAAAAAATACGATCGAAAATCTGAATACGCAACTAAGTACGTATTCTGGGAACGGGGTATTACATAGACGCTGGCCCTAGGGACATCCGGACTCACTTAGGAGATTATCCTAAGGGGGAAAAGTGTTGGAAAGTGACTTTTGTAAAATCAGTGTCTAGGAAAGGGGTTGAGGGCCGAAAGCCCGAAGGTTGCTGGTTACTTAATTAAGGAACATCTCTGACGGAAAACCTCCCACCAACCTTGACCTTCCCTGGCTGATTTGCTTATAGTCAAAGTCTACACCAAACCTCCTGTGGACGATCTAAAGTTAGGAGTCGTCTAGGTCCAGGAAACCTAGAAAGCTTGGATTGATTTTTCTTTTTCCTTGATGTTATTTTCATTTTCCTCCTGTGTGATCGGTGCACGTTGATTGTGTAATTATATGCAAGAGTGGTATCGAGATCCGAATTCTGCTAGGCTTGTGAGAGTTTCTACACTAGCACATACACCTCCACTCGACACAATTCCAGTCATGACCAACAACGTTTCGTTGCAAGACAAGTTCTATCCTAATCACACATCACTTCCATCTTGCATTCTCCTCCCAAACACAAATGGAAATAACTTTGAGTTGAAGCCCCAGTTCATAAACACACTTCCACGATTCCATGGACTTGAATCTGAGGATGCGTACTTCTTCATCCGAGAGTTTGAAGAAGTATGCCTTATGATGAGAATTTCCCAGTTAACCGAAGATGCTGTCAGACTTAGGTTTATACCTTTTGCACTTAAGGATATTGCTAAGAAGTGGCTTTATAATCTCCCAGTCAGCTCAATTTCTTCATGGGATGATTTTGTTAAGGTCTTTCTTAAAAAGTTTTATCCTATCCATAAGACAGCCCTTATGAGGAAAAATATAATGCAATTCAAACAAGAAGCCAATAAACCATTCTGGAAGTACTTTGAGCGTTTTAAAGACCTAATAGCCCTGTGTCCCCATCACGGTATAGAAAAATGGCGCCAGTGCCAAATTATCTATGATGGGCTTGATTATCAGACTAAGACACTCCTTGAAACTATGTGCCAAGGAGAATTCTTAAAGAAGGATGAAGATCAGGGTTGGGATCTTTTTGAGGCTTTAGCTGAAAAGACAATCCAGTGGGAGTCATGTACTGAGAAACCCACACCCACAACTTTCAGAACTGGTTTACACTCTATAGAATCCTCAATAGCTGCAGAAGCTAAAATCACACAATTGATGAAGAGGATTGAATTGCTAGAGTTCAGGGAAAATTCTGCTGTTAATCAGGTCAACCCAACACCTGTGCTTAATCCGGGTTGTACCTACTGCCATGATCTGAATCATCTGTTTGAGGAGTGTCCAGTTTATCAAACTCAAATGTTTCAGGAGAGTACGAATGCCGCGTACACCAGACCCACTTACAATCCTTACTCCAAAACCTATAATCCAGGATGGCGAAACCATCCTAATTTTCTTGGAGTCAGTCTGGTCCTGAGCAGCCGAGACAACCATTTCCACAACAATACCCTGCTCAGTCTCATCCACCGACTTACCACCAGAACCCACCAAATGTCCATTCATACCAAAGTCCACCAAGATTCCAGTCATATCAAAATCCTGTGCCTTACCAAGCAAATTTTCAGCCCCAGTATCAACATCATCCACCACCCAATCCTTCAGACAAGCGACTTTCTGATTTGGAGAAAATGATAGAGACCTTATCTAAGACCCAAGCTTCAATGATGAACAATCAGCAGTAGGACATGAACAAATTGCAAATCCAGATAGGGCAGTTGGCTAACTCTCTGACTGAACGACAAAAAGGAATGTTACCTAGCCAACCAGTGCCCAATCCCAAAACTCATTTTCCCCTGCACGAAGTTGAAGACTTGGGCCCCAGCCAATGCCAAGCCATTCAAATCCTTAGATCTGGGAAACATGTAGATAATAAGGTTTCAACTCAGTCTCCCAAATCTGTGTCACCACCTTCTGTTCCAATCCAACCCATGCAAGATAGTCCTTCTTCAAGCACACAACCATCCACTTCCCAGTCTAAAGGAAAAGAGAAAGTTGATGAGCAAACATATAAGCCTGTTGTCCCATTCCCAAATAGGCTCACAAATCATAAGATGAATGCTCACATGGAGAAGATAAGAGAGATATTCAACCAAGTACAAATCAATGTCCCTCTCTTAGATGCCATTCAACAAGTCCCATCCTACGCCAAGTTTTTGAAAGAAATGTGTACCAAAAAGAGAAAAGCAAATGTCCCTAAAAAAGTCTTCTTGGCTTCCACATAAGTGAACTGCTCAATGGTCCGATCCTTGTTAAATATGAAGATCCAGGGAGCCCAACCATTTCTTGCATCATAGGGCAGACCACCATAAATAGGGCTTTGCTAGACTTGGGCGCGAGCATCAATCTTCTCCCCTTTTTCGTGTATCAGCAGTTAGGGTTAGGCAACCTTCGTCCTACCGCTCTGTAAAGATTCCCAAGGGAGAGATTACAGATGTTTTAATACGGGTCGGGGAATTCATTTACCCCGTAGATTTTGTTGTTCTTGAAACACAACCCGTACAAAATCACAGAGCACAGACACCCGTCATTCTCGGACGTCCTTTCTTAGCCACAGCGAATGCGATCATCAACTGCCGAAATGGATCGATGCGTCTAACGTTCGGAGATATGACAAGGGAGGTGAATGTTTTCCATCTGGGAAAGCAGCCAAGGGAGTTGGACAGTGACTCTTTCGAAGCGAACTTGATAGAGGGTTAACCAGCGAACATGTTGAGGAGGTTGAGTATGAGTCTGAAGAGGAATTTGAGTTGGAGTCAGATGACTTCAACCTTGATCAGATTGTTGGATCAAATGTTGAAAGGACTACTAATGCCACCCTATTCTTCCCTTGCACCATGAGCAACCATTGATAGATCCGGTCCCTTCTGCTGAGCTTAAGGTTCTTCCCGACCATCTCAAGTACAAGTACTTGGATGAGAAGGAATCCTTTCCTGTAATAATTGCATCCAATCTCACTAAACAACAAGAAGAGGACCTTCTGACTGTGTTAAGGGAAAATAGAGAAGCCATTGGTTGGACCATGGCTGATATCAAGGGGATTAGTCCTTCCATTGTTCAACATAGGATTCATTTGACGGAAGATGCCAAGCCTAAACGAGACCCACAGCGTAGACTTAACCCAATTATGCAAGAAGCTGTTAGATCTGAGATTTTGAAACTATTAGACAATGGGATTATCTATCCCATATCCGATAGTCAATGGGTAAGTCCAGTTCACGCTGTGCCTAAGAAAGCAGGATTTACTGTGGTGGAAAATGAGAATAAAGAATTGATACAAACACGTCTTCCAACGAAGATTCGAGTTTGTATTGATTACAGGAAACTGAACACTGCCACACGTAAAGACCACTTTCCACTTCCTTTCATTGATCAAATGCTGGAGAGATTGGCGGGACACGAGTATTACTGTTTCCTGGATGGATATTCAGGATATAATCAAATCCCAATTGCTCCCGAGGACCAAGATAAGACTACCTTCACCTGTCCTTTTGGAACATTTGCTTACCGAAGGATGCCCTTCGGTTTATGTAATGCTCCTGCAACGTTTCAACGTTGCATGTTGAGCCTTTTTTCGGACATGGTGGAGAAATTTTTGGAAATTTCATGGATGATTTTTCGATTTATGGGGATTCCTTTGAGCAATGCTTGTACCATTTGAAGTTGGTGTTACAACGCTGTATGGAGAAAAATTTAACACTTAATTGGAAAAGTGTCACTTTATGGTCAAGCAAGGAATCGTACTTGGGCACAAGGTATCACGTATAGGAATTGAGGTGGACAAGTCTAAAGTGGACGTCATAACGAAGCTCACTGAACCAACATGCTTAAAGGACATTAGATCATTCTTAGGGCACGCCGGCTTCTATAGGCAATTTATTCAAGGGTTTAGCAACATTGCAAGACCCTTGACAAATCTCTTAGGAAAGGATGTACCCTTTATATTTGATGAGGAATGTCAAAAATCATGGAAGGAGCTTAAGAATAGACTTGTCTCAGCACCGATCATCTCTGCACCAGATTGGACCAAGCCTTTTGAGATTATGTGTGATGCCTCTGACTTTGCTATAGGCGCCGTTTTAGGGCAGCGTATTGATAATAGGCAACACGTAATCTATTATGCTAGCAGAACGCTGAATGATGCCCAACTCAATTATACAACTACTGAAAAGAATTTTTAGCGGTTGTCTTTGCGTTGGAGAAGTTTCGCCAATATCTGCTAGGGTCCAGGACAATTATTTTTACTGATCACTCCGCCCTAAAGTACTTAATGCAAAAGAAAGATGCTAAGGCAAGACTGATTCGATGGATACTTCTTTTGCAAGAGTTTGATTTGGAGATTAAAGATAAAAAGGGCGTTGAGAACGTGGTAGCTGATCATTTGTCAAGAATCCCAAATGCACCTAAAGAGAGAATACCGATTAATGATGATTTTCCTGACGAACACATTTTTGTGATGTGTGGAGAGCCTTGGTATGCTGACATAGTGAATTACCTTGCTACCAGGCAAATACCTTCTCATTGGTCAGGCCAGGAAAAACACCGTTTCATGCGTCAAATGCGGTTCTTCTTTTGGGATGAACCGTATTTATTCAAATATTGTCCTGACCAAATCATACGTAGGTGCCTTCCTGAGGATGAACATCAGAGTGTTTTGACATTTTGTCACAAGCTAGCTTGCGGTGGACATTTTGGTCCACGGAAAACTGCTGAGAAAGTGCCTCAGAGTGGATTCTACTGGCCCACTCTCTTTAAGGATGCATATACTTTTTTCAAGCTATGTGATAGGTGTCAAATGACGGGTCGTATCACTCAGAGAGACATGATGCCTCTTACACCCATCTTGGAAGTTGAAATTTTTGACCTCTGGGGCATCGATTTTATGGGACCCTTTCCTCTGTCCTACGGTAACCAATACATTTTGGTAGCCATAGATTATGTTTCCAAATGGGCTGAAGCAATTCCAACAAGGACAAATGACAACCATGTTGTCATCAAGTTTTTACGAGAAAACATCATCTCTCGCTTTGGAGCCCCCCGTGCGATAATAAGCGACAATGGGAGTCATTTTTGCAATAGGGCTTTTGAAGCCTTGATGCGTAAATACTCTATTACTCACAAATTATCCACGGCTTACCATCCTCAAACCAATGGGCAAGTTGAAGTCACGAATAGACAAATAAAACTCATTTTGGAGAAAACTGTAGGACAGAACCGTAAGGATTGGTCCATCAAACTCACTGATGCCTTATGGGCATACAGGACCGCTTACAAGACTGTCCTCGGTATGTCTCCATATCGAGTTATATTTGGAAAACCTTGTCACTTGCCTGTTGAATTAGAACACCGAGCAATGTGGGCTTTAAAGTAGCTAAACTTGGATTTGGATAAAGCCGGTGCTTTAAGGAAGTTGCAGATATCCGAGCTTGAAGAGTTAAGAAACGAAGTATATGACAATGCTCGGATCACGAAACACAGAACCAAGCTTTTTCACGATAAATCCATTCACCGGAAAATTTTTGTCGTATGACAAAAGGTTCTGTTGTAAAATTCACGACTCCACCTTTTCCCTGGTAAATTGAGAACCAGGTGGTCAGGGCCATTCATTGTTCAAAATGTCTTCTCACATGGTGCGATTGAGATTCTTGACCCAAATAATGGCAACAAATTCACTGTGAACGGTCAACGTTTAAAGCCATTCCTTACCACCGATTCCGTGTCACACGAAATTCATGAATTGGGTCTTTTTGACCCAGTTTATCTGTGACCATTCCATCTGTATAGTTTCTCGAGTTTTTCCCTGCATATCATTTTGGGACCATTTTTTGTAAATAAAATTTTGTAAATATTAAAAAAAATAAAATAATAATAATAATAATAAGAGACTTTTTCCTAGGATTTTACCTCTTTTCCTAGGGTCATCTTCATTTACCCTAGGTTTGTAAATATACCTTTGACCTAGGGGTAAAATTGGAAATGTCATTCTACCTACCCCCTATAAATGCTCTCTTCACCTACCCTTCCTCCCTCAAACGCAGACTTACCCTCAGATTTAAACTCCTTCTTTCCGAAGCCGACCTCTGAAATTTTTTCCTTCACCTGGATCCTCTGAACTGCCGCAATTTCCCATCCTTAGCCGCAGCTCCACCGCACTCCGGCCACTTCTGGCGCCCAGAAAATTTCTGGCCGGCTGATTTATTCTTCTGGTGGCAGATCCAGAGCCATTCTTCCAGATTCTGTCCCGGGTGCCTTCTGCACATCTGTTTTTGGATTTCCCCCCACGATCTCCAGTGGTGGTTTGATTTCTCATACTTAAATCCTTTGCTTTAATTCCATTATCATACATGGCCCCGAATTTGTTTGTAGAAAGGGATTTTTCCATACTTTTGAATGATAGTGGGGGGTATGGGCACATCTTTGTGGATAGAATACGTGCATGGAATTGGTACTCTTTGGTCTATGATAACAATGACTACGATGCATATTATTACCCTGATCTTGTCACTACTTTTTATAATTCAATTGATCATGCATCTGTGAATTTTGACACGCACCAATTTGTAGTACACATGCCATTCGGTGACATCTTTGTCACAATCCCACTCATTGCTGAAATCACTGATGTCCCCATTCATCCCCACCATAGCGACCCCTTGCCATTGCTAGATTACATACCCATCATGGGGGTCCGCTGTACAATTCAGGACCGTGGGCTCAAAGCCAACACGACTTTTAGAAATGTTCATTGCATTGGACGCTGGGTCCAACGCAACATTTTTGGGCTTGACCATCAATCTTCCTTTAACAGACCCGTGTTACAAATAATCCATGATTTAATGACACATAACCACACGGTCTGTTTGAATAGGGCCATCTTCCGTGCCATTCTTGAACATTCCTCCCGCACTCGGGGTCCAAAGCATTCCCATTCAATCTTAATCACACGTCTGTGTAAACAGTTCATATCAGACGCTGTCTTTAATACATTTGACCGAGTGCCTGTTACTGTAGAGAGACCCACAAGCTCATATAATGGTTGCTTGCAGGCACTCTGGACACCCAGTGCCCAGCCTGAGGATGTACCTGTGGAGTCCTCTTCGGAGGAAAGCCTGGAGGAGATAGATGAGCCACAATTCTGGAGGCAGGACCCCCCAACTGAGTCACGAACCTTCATGTCCACCATGTGGAAGGGCATGAAGAAAATCTTTAGGGGACAAGTGAGACTGAGAAAGAAGGTAGAGGAGCAATCCTCTCGGCTAGGTAGTATGGAGGCAGCGTTGAGGAGATCACAGTCGGCTGGACCTAGCACCACCGCGGGTCCAAAGCGACAGAGGGAGTAGCTTTATCCTTTACCTATTTCGTGCATCATTTTATCTTTCATACATTGAGGACAATGCATGAGATAGGTATGGGGGGTAGATGCTAACATAGGATTTTTCATTTTCTTTCTAGGCCTTTTATTTTTTAGGATTTTCAATTTCTTTTTAGGTTTTTTTTTTTTTAGATTTTACCTTTCTTATAGATTTCTACTTTCTTTTTAGATTTTACTTTTCTTTTAGAAAAATAAAAAATATATAAAAAAAAAAGAAGAGAAAATTCTTGATCCATGTTTAAAGTATCAAACTTGAAATTTAGGGATTAAGGAAGCTCTTAACTAATATTTCTAATTATAAGTTGAAAAGAAGAGTTTTGTTAGATTTTTAGGTTAAGTAATAAAGGATTAGAAAAATTACTAGATTTTAATTCTTTCTTTAGATATATACATTAAACATATTGAAGGATTAATCAAAGACTTTGTGATTTTAGTTACATATATATATAATAAAAAATGTATATAATATGTATTAAAAAAAGATGTATATAAATAAATAATAAATACTTAGCAACTGATTAAGCTGGTTAGTCGTGCCTCAAGAAGCATTATCGATCACGCCTAAAGGTGGCTAAGTCCTTAAATTCCTTCGTGGCCTAGTTTACTTGAGTCATCGAACCCGAGGGATGTTTTCTCATCTGGTGCCCTAAGACCGTCTGGTTTGGGAGTCATCGGTAAGAGACTCGTTACAAGAGTAAACTAGAAAGCCTAAGGATGCTAAGGAAATGTAAATAAATAAACATTGTATATAGAAAAAAAAGAAAAGAAAATATATTATATATATAAGTAAACAAATGAACTTAGTCTAAGAAAGATCCTTCATATTTATAGATGTATATATCCTAGGATTGATGCAAAATCCGATTTTTGATCTATTCCCTAAAATCTTAACCTAAATTGAAAACAAAACTCCAAATAGATACTTATAAGAGGAATGAAAAGTTTAGAGTAACCTGAAACCTATAGCTCAAGTTAGAATCTTTAAAACATGGATCAAAATTTTCACTAACCCTTTTATTTTTCTTTATGGATTTTGTGGGTGCAATCCGCTGAAAACCCTCAGGAGACAACACTCCTCCTCTAGGGTAACCTAGAGGTTTAACGGCTTGTTGCACGTGCTCAGTGCAATCGTGTCACCTACAAAAGTGGTGTAATAAATTAGTTAGGATTTTCTTTCTTTTTCTTTCTTTTTTGCTCGAGGACGAGCAAAAGCTAGGTATGGGGGTGTGATTGTTATACATATTTGCATATTTTACCACTTCCATACCATGCATATTGTATATAAAAATGTGATTTTTAATCCTTTTCTCTCTATTTTTGCAGGTCCACAACTTAAAAGAGAAAAAGCCCAAAAATCTCTTTAAATTAGCAATAATTAAAGAGATTAATTCAAAGCCCAAAAGAGCCCAAGATTTGAATCTAGAATCAGGAGAGATCCGCGCGCCAACTCGATCTTCCAGAAGGCCACGTGGATAATAACCTCGCAACTAACTCACAACAAAAAATCTGGCCTCAACGGCCCAGATTTTGCCGCCAAATCCAGGCTTTTCCCCCGTATCTGCGGCAGTTAGGAGTCTGTTGGAGCCCAGATTTTGCGCCAACGGCCAGGGCTCTAGATCCTTCTCACTGAGGGCTATAAATAGAGGACCAGGGTCTGCACGAGCGCAACAGAGAAGAGAGAGGAGAGAACTAGGGAAACTCTTTTATTTTGTTTTAGTCTTCTCCTAGGTTTTAGTCTCCATCTTCTTCCTCCTAGAGATTTTGTCAAAGAGAGAGAGTGAGTGCTGTTGAAAGCTTGTAATCAAGGAGGTGACATCACTTGTAACAAGGGTTAATCAAAGCTTCGTCTTCTCTTTGCAAGCTCTAGTACGTTTTACTTTGCATTGCTTTACTTACTTTGCTTTCTTGCATTTTCATTGCTTTACTTCTCTTTGCTTTACATCATGAAGTGTTGCTTTGTTACTTGTGTAATGGATAGCTAAATTTCTATTGCATGGCTAGCTAACAACTTACATAGCTAACTTCTATCTCTTTGAATGATTGCTTATCTTTATACTTGCATTGTGAGAGTTTCTTTTACTTACCAAGGAAGTAGAGTTGCTTTCCCTTGGTGAATGCTTGTACATACTCCATATGACTCATGTGTGCCTCATTTAGAGCCTTGTCTAGAACAAGAGCCTTGATGGAACATGGAGATGGATCACCAAACATATGCCACTTGTAGAACAACTTCTTTACTTCAAGCTAATTTGTTGTTATGTCTTGAATGGTTAAATGAATGTTGATTCTTCTAACTTAGCATCCCTTGAGTACCAATCCTAGAGTTCATCATTGAACATCTATCTAGAGAGCCAATGAATCAATATGAGGCTTCAAGCTAAGAACTAAAGGAACACTCATCTTCAAAACGGTAAGTACTTGAACAAACAAGCAAGTCATCTCTATTGCCAATGAATCAACATGAGACAATCAAGCATCACCATTGAGTTTAGTAAGTTAGCGAAGTAAAGTTAGCTAGCCATGTACTTTCTCATCTAAAGTCTTCCAAACATTTTCTTTACTAGCTTCTTTTCTCTTAGCCATACACTTTACTAAAGTTCTTTTGATTTCTTTTCCATCATGCACAAATCAACCACTTCTTCTATTTTCTTTTTCATGTTTCTTGCATTTGTGTAAATAACAAAGAAGAATCTTCGTTTTTATTTCTTCACTCCGAACCGTAAAACTTCCAACGTGAGCTCTCCTCGAGAATCGACCCGGTATAGCAATTGCTATAACGGAGATTGGAAAGGATACATCAATCATATTAACTACATTGTAAAGTGATCAAGCACTAAAGGTTGACTCTAAACCTTTCCTCTTTTACATAATACTTGTGCAAAAACTTCACACTATCCTTCCCTAATCACTTTACAGCCTCACAACAAACTCAATTACTACATGGGCGGAGTTTGTTGCAATTTTTCTAAAAAAATTCTTCCCAATGCACAAGACTGCACGGATTCGATCTGAGATCAATCAATTCAGACAACGGGACAAAGAACCATTTTGGAGATATTTAGAAAGGTTTAAGGACCTTCTAGCTCAATGTCCCCATCATGCCATAGAAAAGTGGCATCTCTGTCAAATTATCTACGAGGGTGTTGATTACAACTCGAAAACTCTTCTTGAATCCATGAGCCACGGTGACTTCATGAGGATGACAGATGATGATGCATGGATATTCCTTGAAGAGATGGTAGAGAAAACAATGTAGTGGGAAGGGTTTAATGAGAAGCCACCAACTACAAACTCAACCACCACATCGAGGAGTGGCATACATTCGATCGAAAACTCCATTGCAACTGAAGCAAAGATGGTCGCACTGATGAGAAGGGTTGAAGTGTTGGAAAGCAAGGGGATTCCTCCTCAGCAGTTCGATCAAGTGAATCAGACCTCTGCATCAAGTTGCTTTAACTGTCAATCTCCAACTCATGTCATGGAAGATTGCCCATTCCTTCCAAACCCACTAATGAATAGTCAGGGACAACAGTTAAACGCCACTTATCAGCGACAAAGGAATGATCCATATGCACCAACATACAATCCAGGGTGGAAGAATCACCCTAACCTTTCATGGAATCAAGGAGGAGGAACTCAAGGAGGGGCAACAAGCACTCTCAACCAAGCGGTTCACAGTACACGAGGCTAAACACATTCAAGTATCAACAACAACAACCGGCCTTTGTGGCATCGCAATCTACTCCAACATATGCAAATCCATCAATGCCGCCACCTGGATTTGGGAGTGATCAAAAGTTAAACACCATGGAGAAGAACTTCAACTCATATATGCAATCGACAAATCAGATGTTGCAGTCTAATCAACAAGCCATACAACAACTCACGCTGCAAATGAGTAAGATGTCGTCTCAAATGAGTGAAAGGGAAAGAGGGACCTTTCCCAGCCAACCTGAGATTAATCCCAGAGATACCAGAGCAAATTCGTCCAGTCATGCTCAAATCAATGCAATTCATACTTTGCGATCTGGAAAGAAAGTTGACAATCAGGTGATGCCTGACCAAACCAATTCCTCTCTCCCCATGGCTAATCTATCATCTTCTGGCTCAGATCAGTCTAAAGATAAAGAAATTGAGCAATCACTGATCCTCCTTATGATCCACCAGCTCCATTTCCTAACCGATTAAAACCGAAGAAACACACGGCGCAGATGGAGAAGATTCTAGAAATCTTCAAGTAAGTGAAAGTGAATGTTCCTCTTCTTGACGCTATTGAACAAGTCCCATCCTATGCTAAATTTTTGAAGGACTTGTGCACTAAGAAGAAAGCACATCAAACGTCGAAGAAGGTCTTTCTAGCAGCAAATATCAGTGGAATAATCCAGAATAGCATTCCAGTGAAATATAAGGACCCTGAATGTCCAACTATTTCCTGTACAATTGGAACAACTGTTATTGACAAGGCGCTATTAGACTTAGGGGCGAGTGTAAATTTTCTTCCTTACTCGGTTTACAAGCAGTTAGGAGTGGGTGAGTTGAAACCCACAAAGGTCACTCTACAACTAGCTGACAGGTCAGTTAAAGTTCCATTAGGAGAGATTGCGGATGTGCTAATTAAGGTCGGTGAATTTATCTTTCCAGTTGATTTTGTCGTCCTTGAAACTGCACCGGTGGAAAACCCGAGAGGGCAAATTCTTGTGATTCTTGGCCGACCTTTCCTAACTACTTCAAATGCTTTGATTAATTGTCGTAGTGGGTTGATGAAACTCACTTTTGGTAATATGACAATCGATCTTAATATTTTCAACCTAGGGAACCAACCAAGTGTTCACCCTGACCAGCCTTTTGATGTCAACTGGATCCAAGGGTTACCAAGTGCACATTTCGAAGATGAAGGATCTGACATCAAGTATATTGATCAAGAGTCAGATTTTGATGAAGTAGAAAGCTGGTTTGATGAGATAAACCAACATGTCAGTCAGGTTTCATTACAATGGTGAGAATCGTATCTTGAGCCAAGTTGTGCAGTGTCTATACCCCGACCTTGTTTACCTGAGGAAGAACCATTTAAGTTAGAATTTGAACCCTCGTTGAATGCTCATCAGGATAATGTGATTCATGACATGCAAAATAATCATAGTGATGATAACTACAGGAGGCCAGATTCTGAGAATATATTTCGAAGTTTTGAAGAAATCTTTGATGATGAATTCAAGATGTATGAGGAAGCTCAACAAGAAATGCAACTCAACAATGATCATGGTGAATCTGATTTAGCGGACTCTAATCAGAGTTTTGAAGATATTTGTAATAAAGAGATAAGGATATTTGAAGAATTAGAGCTAGTCATAAACTCTAAGTGTCTCGACTCATATCTTGAACCTTTCATTAAGGAGTGTGCACCCCAGTCTCATCCACCTGTGGAGGAGCCACCTGAGCCAGACCCGTGGTTAGCAAAGTTGAGATAAATATGATTCATGGCATGTCTAGAATTCATATTAATGAAAATCCTATGAGCCACTTCAAGCAAGCTGAGTGGATATTTGACAATGAAAGTGTGTTCTGTGAGAACAAAAACTTTTGCTCAAGCCACAATAAGAAAATGAGATGGGATAATGACACTAAAGATAATAGTAGAGCATGCGAGGATGATTATAACAATGATGTTGCTGAGTTGGTTAAACATGAGGGAAATGAAAATGATACGGAGCCGAGTGCTTATGTTAAGAGAGTGAGTTCTCTGTATGACTGGCTGAAAAGAAGAAAATGGAAGAAAAAGAAGTTAAGGAAGAGGAGTATGAAAATCAAGTTTGACGGAGGTTGTGCTGAAATGATGAAGGATTCTAATAGTCATGTCAACTCATTGAAGAGAACCCACCTCGAAAGTGGAAAGCGATCAAGGGGAAGGAACCATCATAGCTTAAGGAAGGTGTGAGGGAAGATGTAACTTTATACATTTGTATATTAATTTTAATCTTATTTATTTATTATTTTTCTTTTCTTTTTTCTTTGAGTGTGTGAGTCTTTATATTTCTCTTTTAGTCAACTGAGTCAATGTAGTTTTGGTGTCTAAAGAGTTGTTTTATGTATCTTTTTCTCTAACCTTGGTGCCAAGATTATTATAAGTGATTACAGGATAAGCGGGGATGCACACACATGGAGTGATTTTGGTTGCTTCTACAACTAGATTTTTCAGTGCACTGTGAGTACTTCTAATTTCAGCATATTTGTTTCATACATTTACTCATGTACGCTTGAATTGGATGCTTTATTCTGTGATTGTGTACACGTATGTGGATGTATGTATTTTATGCTATATTCATTCTATCTCTGTATTCAAGTATTTGCATGAGGACATGGCACAGTTTAGGTGTGGGGGGGGAAGATTCACATATTTCTTTTGTTTTAGGAGTCTTTTGGTTTTGTTTTAGTTTTAGGGTTTTCACTTTATTTCTCTTTTCTTTCTTTATTTAGAGTCTTAAAAAAAATTAAAAAAAAATTGTGAAAAATTTGAAAATTTTTTGCAAATAATTAGTTAGTATGTGAGTGATTTACTATCCATGAGTGGATTTTAAGGGTAAGATCAAGATGAAAGAATTATAAAATCTTAAAATAAATATTAGAATCTAAAACGGACATACCATCTAAACTTAGTCTACGTGATTATGTACCCAATAGCACTTACACTATTAGTTCATAGGCTTGGGATATTGATTGCAACTAAAAAAAAAGAAAAACAATTATTATATAGTAAAATAAATATTAATAAGTCTTGTCTTGTGGCCTCAGTTGCTTGAGTAATTAAGTCTGTAGGAGTGTTTTTACACTTATTGTCCTAAGACCATCTGGTTTGGGAGCATTGGCCCATAGCTCGCTATATGAGTAGCTGAGAAAGCCTAATAGGACAAGACACTATAAAAATATAATAATATTCATTATCAATTAGCTAGGTACCTTACCCTCAGGAAGCCTTGGTATCTACGCGAAAGATAGTTAAAAAAAAAGAAGAAAAAAATTTTGTTATCAAAAAAAAAAAAGAGGAAAGTTGCAATTAAATATTCCCAAGCTTAAGACCACATCACGATCACGGGGTACATAGGATCTGAAACTTAGGACAGGTGGTGTAAAGTTTTGGATTTGAGACTTTATTTTATAGCCAATATGATTTCTTGAATTGAGGTTTTACTTGAAAATGAAACTCTTGGAAATTGATGATCTTACTAACTAGCTAACAAAAAAAAATTGAATTGTTTTTCTTTTCTTGATTTTCAGTTATCCTTATTTTACTTTTATTTATTTCTTAATCTCTAACTTTCTTGGATTTTGTAGGTGTAATCCACTGAAAACCCTCACGAGACAAAACTCGTCCTCTAGGGTAACCTAGGGGTTTAACGACTTGTTGCACATGCTAAGTGCAACCGTGATTCTTACGAAAGTGAGTTAGAGTAATTTAGTTTTTCTTTTTATAAGTTTTGCTCGAGGACTAGCAAAAGATAGGTGTGGGGGTATTTGATCAGCATGACTCTGTCACATTTTCATACCCATATTTGTCTATCATTTGTTTATAAATAATGCTACTCGGGTATTTTTAGTCTATTTTGCAGACAAAGTTATTAGGAGAAGACTGGACCACAAAGACTCTTTCAAGACCGTAAAGCGCATTAAAAGGAGTTAAAGGCGAGATAGGAGGCTTACATTGCTGGGATCAACGTTTAAAACTGAGATCAAAGAAATTTACGATCAACTCGGAAAAGTTAGAGGCCAGTTGAAAAAAACAAAACGCAATTTTGAAGAAGTTGGGGGCTTAAACGCAAAATGGACAGAGATGTAAAAGAGCAAAATTAATTTAATAACTCTCCTTGTAATTTTGTAACTGTTTTGAACTTTTATGTACAATAATCAAAACCCTAAGCCTATAAATAGCCAAGGCTAGGTTTTGAGAGGGGGTTTTTTTCTTTTCACCTATACGTACATTTTCTAAATCGGAAATTTTGAGGCTTTCATTTTTTTTCTCTGCATCAAATTCTCGTTCACGTTATTATTTTCGTTCTTGTTTTGTTTTGATTGATTCATCAAAAGCCTCTCTTCGTTTTCTTTTTACATCACAACAACTCCTCCATCATCAAAAAGGAAAAAAAAAAAGAAGAGAGCTTGGGCGCGCCCATCCCTGTCACAGGCGCCTAAGCCCCAAAAGAGAAAAAAAAAAAAGAAAGACAAAAGAGAGAAGATTCACATATTTCTTTTGTTTCAGGAGTCTTTTTGGTTTTGTTTTAGTTTTAGGGTTTTCACTTTATTTCTCTTTCTTTCTTTATTTAGAGTCTTAAAAAAAAATTTAAAAAAAATTGTGAAAAATTTGAAAATTTTCTGCAAATAATTAGCTAGTATGTGAGTGATTTAGTATCCATGAGTAGATTTTAAGGGTAAGATCAAGATGAAAGAATTATAAAGTCTTAAAATAAAGATTAGAATTTAAAACGGACATACCATCTAAACTTAGTCTACATAATTATGTACCCAATAGCACTTACACTATTAGTTCATAGGCTTGAGATATTGATTGCAACTAAAAAAAAGAAAGAAAAGAAAAAAATTATTATATAGTAAAATAAATATTAATAAGTCTTGTCTTGTGGCCTCAGTTGCTTGAGTAATTAAGTCCGTAGGAGTGTTTTTACACTTATTTTCCTAAGACCATCTGGTTTGGGAGCATTGGCCCAAAGCTCGCTATATGGGTAGCTGAGAAAGCCTAATAGGACAAGACACTATAAAAATATAATAATTTTGATTATCAATTAGCTAGGTACCTTGGCCTCAGGAAGCCTTGGTATCTACGCGAAAGATAGTTAAAAAAAAAGAAGAAGAAAAAATTTTGTTATCATAAAAAAAAAGAGGAAAGTTGCAATTAAATATTCCCAAGCTTAAGACTACATCACGATCACGAGGTACATAGGATCTGAAACTTAGGACAGGTGGTGTAAAGTTTTGGATATGAGACTTTATTTTATAGCCAATATGATTTCTTGAAATGAGATTTTACTTGAAAATGAAACTCTTGGAAATTGATGATCTTACTAACTAGCTAACAAAAAAAAATTGAATTATTTTTCTTTTCTTGATTTTCGGTTATCCTTATTTTACTTTTATTTATTTCTTAATCTCTAACTTTCTTGGATTTTGTCGGTGTACTCCACTGAAAACCCTCACGAGACAAAACTCGTCCTCTATGGTAACCTAGGGGTTTAACGGCTTGTTGCACATGCTAGGTGCAACCGTGATTCCTACGAAAGTGAGTTAGAGTAATGTAGTTTTTCTTTTTCTTTTTATAAGTTTTGCTCGAGGACTAGCAAAAGATAGGTGTGGGGGTATTTGATCAGCATGATTTGTCACATTTTCATACCCATATTTATCTATCTTTTGTTTATAAATAATGCTACTCGGGTATTTTTAGTCTATTTTGCAGACAAAGTTATTAGGAGAAGACTGGACCACAAAAAACTCTTTCATGACTGTAAAGCGCATTAAAAGGAGTTGAAGGCAAGATAGGAGGCTTACATTGCTGGGATCAACGTCTAAAACTGAGATCAAAGAAATTTACGATCAACTCGGAAGAGTTCGAGGCCAGTTGAAAAAAAACAACAAAACGCAATTTTGAAGAAGTCTGGGGCTTAAACGCAAAATGGACAGAGATGTAAAAGTGCAAAATTAATTTAATAATTCTCCTTGTAATTTTGTAACTGTTTTGAACTTTTATGTAAAATAATCAAAACCCTAAGCCTATAAATAGCCAAGGCTAGGTTTTGAGAGGGGGTTTTTTTTTCTTTTCACCTGTACGTACATTTTCTAGATCGGAAATTTTGAGGCTTTCATTAATTTTCTCTGCATCAAAATTTCGTTCACGTTATTATTTTCGTTCTTGTTTTGTTTTGATTGATTCATTAAAAGCCTCTCTCCGTTTTCTCTTTGCATCACAACAACTCCTCCATCATCAAAAAGGAAAAAAAAAGAAAAGAAGAGAGCTTGGGCGTGCCCATCCCTGTCACAGGCGCCCAAGCCCCAAAAGAAGGGAAAAAAAAAAGAAAGACAAAAGAGAGAGGCGCCTGCGCCTGCCTCTCTCTTTGCTCACAGTGCAGGCCAGGCGCCCTTGGCGCCTTCAATTTGAAGACAAGGCGCCTACTTGGCGCCTTGTGTTGGGACAACAGCGCCCAAGGGGCGCCCAGTTTGAAGAGGAAGGTGCAGGTGCAGGTCCAGCGGCTACTGCAAGGTAAGGTTTTGATTTTATTTATTTATTTATTTTTAGCTAGTTTCATTAGTTTAATTAATTAGAGTTTCAGTTAATTGTTTGATTAAATTTAGATAGTTTTAAACTGATTTAATTAGTTTAGTTTATTGTAGTTTTATCATGAGTAGCTAATTCACTGAAGCGCTTAGGGGAGATGAACCTAGACTTAATTCTTGGGGACCGAGTCATTCTCCTATTTATGACTGTCTGCACACCAATTGACCTACTACTTTTAGGAAATTAATTTCTTGAATAATTGGATTTTTGACAGGTTATGTATTGGGGGTTAATGGTTCATGCTTAGAGCTTTATTGTCTTATGTTATTTGTTTAATTTAGTTAATTTATCTTTGATGGACTTTGTAACTGGATAATAGCTTGTGCTTAAATCTAATGTTCAGAATTAATGTGCCTCTTAGACATAGAGATTTGGTGCGTACTACAAACTGGTATGGAGACCAAGATTGACCACTTGATATTAGTTTAGGGGATTCGACCCTAGGTTCTTGACTTTTCTTTTATTATAATTAGTTCACATAACTCACAAATCCACAAAATTTTTGATCAATTCGTCTAGAAGTGCTGAAACCAAAAGAACCACCTATCCCTGTGGACCGACCCTCAAGTGCTACATCAAACGACCGTGCACTTTCGGTTATTTAAAATGAGGAAACAGAATCTCCCCATCAAGCCCGAGCGTCAATTTCATACCTAGCACTTGTTTGGAGTCAAGCTTGGTGGATCACGTTTGGATCGAGTCGACTTGGAGACGGCACTCTACAAGAAGACTTCGGTACATTGTTTAGTCTATAGTTTAGATCCATTGTTAAAAATTGATAGTGTGATATGCTCATGTTCACAACACACACACTTGTTTAAGTTTCATGTTTCGGTTTTCAGTTTTTGGTTTAACCGATCTTAGTTTTCATGTATAGATAGAATCAAAACAAGTTTACATGGTTTAATGGATATTAGATTTGTTCTATATACATGTACGCTTCAACTATTTATACAAACTTAGTTTGATAATCTATTTCATGAGTTTGTTGTTTTGGTATTTTAACAAAATGTATTTTTGGATTTTAAGTCAAAAACATTGATATATATATATATATATATATATATATATATATATATATATATATATATATATATCTTTCATGTATATTGGGTTATATCCATATACAACATGCTTCAAGTTGTTTCAATATCATGTTTTTGTATTTTATAAGTTTATAGAAAAACTGTATTTCCTTTAGAAGTTTGGTTTCTAGAAAATACCGTTTTTGGTTTTTGGCAAAATTTGTAAGTCACAAAAATGGTTCAAATTGTTTGAAAAATGTGTTGAATTTTTTCACACATGTTGTATTTCAAAGAGTATTTAAAAACTTATTTTTGTGGATTTTTGGAGAATTTTATGGGATTTATTTGATAAATAAAAACTCAGTTTTCAAGTCCTATAATCAGCCCTGCCAGGCTCTGGCGGTCGACCGGGTTGGTCGACCGGACCCAGAGTCGGTCGACCAGACCGATCCGGACCCAGAGTCGGTCGACCAGACCGGTCGACCGACGTGCACAAGAACGTGCACGCAGGCCAGCCCTATGGGCCGGTCGACCGACTGAAGGCAACCCACTCTCGGGTTGTCCCGGTCGATCGAGCGATCGACCGGCTAGAAAGCAACTGCTCTCTGGTTCTGGGCACGGTCGACCGGCGATCGACCGGCACGCTCAACGGTCATATTTTTTACAATTGGCTGGTCGACCGGAAAGTAAAAAACTGACCTTTCTGCCAGCCAACGAGCAGAATTGTTTGGGGCCTATTTATACCCCGTTTGAGGTTGGTTTTTTATAAGACTTCCAAGAGCAAAATTCTCTTATTCTCTAGTATTTAATTCCTAGTTTTCAAAAAAGTTTTTGGGTTCAAAGTTTCCATCTTTATTTGTTTGAAGTGTTGGAAAATTCAAAGAAAAAGAGAGTATTTGGGAATTGATTTTTGATCTCTATTTCAATATCTATCTTGTGATTTTCCCAAGTATTTTCTTTGTTGTTTTCATTTCCAAACATTTTATTTTCTCACTTGAGCTTATCATATCTACCTATCTATTAGGATCTTTGTTTAGTGAGAAAGAGATTGGTTTGTGGTCTTTTGATCACTAAGTTGTAAACCCTCCTACTTTGTGTTATCTTTCTTGTGTAGAGGTTGATTTTGGAGTGGTGGCTTTGTGCCCTACCACTCTAGTGAGAGGTTGATTGGTGTTTGGCTTTGTGCCCATCCCTCAAGTGTGAGGTGATTGATTTGTGGTGGATTTGTGCCTAGCCTCTAAGTATAGAGGTTGTGTTTGTAATTGAGAGAGGAGTTGTGTACTCCCAGTTGTATTGCCCCAAATCCTCAGTGGAGGTTCCCTATGTGGGAGTCCTGAGTGGACAATTTAGTTGAAATCCTTCTGTGTGAAGGTAGGGACGTAGAGCTGTGTGCTCGAACCTCGAAATATATCTCAGTGTTTGCGTTTGATCCATTGACTCTAACTCTCTCTTTTACTTTGTGCATTGCATCATATTGCCATATCATATTTATACTTGTGTTGTTTGTGTGTGCCTCACTTGTGTTTAACCAAGAGAGCTTCATATAGCACCTCAACTCTTATTCAGAGGAATCAAAAGGAGTTAGTCCAGAGCCCTTCATCAGGAATTCGGCTACACTCGTTGGTTACATTAAGTGTCTTGCAATTTAGGTTTTAATTTTCGCATTTTGTTCATTAGATTAGCCGTACACCTATTCACCCCCCTCTAGGTGTACTTACAGTTTAACGACTTATTGGACATACTCAGTGCAATCGTATCACCTGGGAAAGTGGTGTAATAACATTGTAGTTTAGTTTCTCTTTTTTGGTCTTGTTTTGATTGGGACGACCAAAAGATAAGTGTAGGGGGTGATTAGTCTACGATTCTGCATCATTATATCAAATTTTCCTACTAATATAGAAATAAAATGATGCTTCTCCCTTATGTTTTAGTCTATTTTGCATATAATCAAGAGTCTAGAGGCAAATGAGTAATAAGAGCCTAATTAAATTCAATTTTGGGTAATTAATCTAATTTCTTGAAGGCCAAGCTAGAGAGCTTTTCGAAGATGCATTGGATCCAAAATTTCGAGTGAATCTGACGAAAATTCAGATCCAAATACCCAAATCTGAGACCATACATAAGCTTCTCAAGACCAGACGAAGACATGGACCAAAACCACGGACCTGAGTCCTTGGTTTTGCACAGATCCGTAAGGATCCTTGGGATCCACTGCAATTTAGTGGAGGCCCGTGTCAATTTTCAATGTGTAGCCTCGTCTCGTCTTCTGGAACCTCCTTCTGCCTATAAATATCCCTGCAGAGACCTGAGACGGGAGTAGAACAACGAGTAGGCTAGATTTTCTCTCTTCTAGTTGTAGAGTAGGATTTTCTTCTTCTTTTCTTTTGAATTTTTTTCTTTCTTTTTAGATATTGTAGTAGGGGTGAGTTGATTTTGGGGAGAGAGAGATATTGATGTAATAGAGAGTAACAGTTTATGTAAAGGTGTCTACTTTCTTCACAGTTATAATCTTCTCTATCTTCTACATGATGCTTAGCTAGTTTCTTCTCATGACAATCTAACTACTAACCACTAACTAGCTAACCACTTACTGGATAATCCACATGAATCTATTAACCTCTACTAGGCCTTGCTCTTTTTAAAGTCATTGATGGTTCATGATGATAGATCTAACATTCTAACATCTAACCACTGACAAGTTAACTTGCAAAGTCTTCTTTATTTCATGCTCACCTCTACTTGGTATTGATGATCTAATGGTACCTTGTACTTTGTTGTTTCACATCACCGTTTCATCGCCTTCCCCACCTATCACTTCTGGCTTTCTTTTCTTTTTCTTTTTCTCTTTCTTAAACAAGTAAGAATTTGTTAACATAATACGTGACTAAGAACTGTTAATATTTCTATCGTCCCTGTGGATTCGACTCATTAAGCCAATGCTATAACGGAAGAATTGAGGGAACATTAGCACGCACGCTTTTACATTGATTTAAAAACACATGTTTTCAAGTGCTGGGCTTTCCCCTGATCATAGATGATTGGTAGTGAAAAGTGCATTTTTATCATGACATTTACCATCACATTTTCATATTTATTCATATAATTCTGCACATTTACTAATATTTTATGATTTATTGTGTGCAGACCTTGAGTTCTTATTTTAATAATAAATAAAGCCTAAAAGAAGCCCAAAAGCCTAAATCCAAGCCCAAGTGCAAAAATGCAATTACAAAATGTCAAAAGTGCAAATACACAAGGGCCAAAGTTGCAAATATTAAAGAAGAGGGAAGGATAGGCTTCTATTCAACCCTAAAAACTTGCAGATGAGGATAAAAGCCAAAGAAGGAGAATTTAAGATCACAAATTCGTGGATAAAAGATTTGGGATCTAGGTAACTTGATTCCCAAGTTATATCCAAATCTAAAGATTAAGAGCCAGGATGCAGCTTCCAGAAGGAAACGACCAGATGGACAGACCAGGAGAAGCCACGCGCCAAAGCGCGTGGCTAGCCGCCACCATAAGGCCGCGGAAACGCGGCCCAAGCCGCGTTTCCGCGGCAATCCAGTCATATCCAGGGAACCGCCTTCGTGGGAGAGTTGTGTTGGGACTCTACCTCCTTCTGCACCTATAAATACCCCCTGCAGTGCAACCGAGAAGAGCGTCCGAGCCAGAGGGCCAAATCTAGGGTTTTAGGCTTTCTTCTTTCTTGTAGTTTAGGTTTTCTTTGCTTTTTGTAATTTTATGTAACTAAGAGTGGAGGAAGCTTTCATGGAGGAAGGAGTCCATGCTTGTACTGAGGTGACAGCGGTGTAAGCCTACTTTTCTTCCATTGTTAATGAAATCCACTTGAGGTTTATTTTTTTATTTTATGTTCTTTTATTCTTGTTTAATCTTGTGTTCTTTTATTCTTGTTTTCTTCTGTTTTCTCTCTAATGTCTTGTGAACCATGAGACCCAATTGCGTTGAAACTGCCTAGCCGAAGAAGAGCCCTTGATGGCCTATGGAGATGAACAAACCTTCATTAGTTTGTCTTTTATTTTCGTAGTGTAGATTAGGAAGGTGGACGATCCTATACGCCATACTTGTACGTCTTCCAAGAGAATGTAAGTCATCGCACGGATCAAAGGTAAGCAGATTAAAGAGGTATGTATGTATAGTTTTCTTTCTTTCTAATTCTAGTTTAGATCTCCATCTCTCTCCAATTTCTTTCACCATCTCATTGTAAATATCACTTCTAATTTTTCATCTTCTTTCTTTCTAACTGTAAATAAATTGATAAAAACTTTAGAGATAACTTATTGACAAAGCTTCCATCGCTAGTCCCTCCCTGAGGATCACGACCCGCATAGCCATTGCTACCGCGGATTCGAATTGAGCACCTTGCACAACTTGTTCTAAATCTAATATTCTTTATTTTTGCGTACAGAGAATAACTCAATCAATAGACCTTAGACATAGATGACTCCTAACTAGTTAGACTGTCCGCGGCGGGGGGACGGGGGAGGGGGTGGGGTATATTGCAGAATCTGACCACAAGTTAATCGGCCAAGTAGGGGCAAGACCAGTGAAAAGTATCAGTGCTTATGCAACGGGCCTAATTATGCCAATCCACTATTCTTCGAGGTTTCACCTCTCAAACTCAAACCTTTGATACTGATTTGGCAAGAATCAAATTCTACTCAACTTTCCCCTTAGGTCAGTCTCCTATTAAATCCGAGATGCCCCTAGGGCCAACGTCAACTCAGTTTTAAGTTAGGCTTGGGTTAGTGAGTGAGGAGATTATTGTGGGATAAAGGAGGGTAATGACTTTCCCAGCTTATCTTTTTTAAGGATATGCCCTTAATTCAGTTTAGTGCAATGTGTACATGTATATGAAAAACAAGTAAATAATTCAAAAGTGTTCTTATACTACATACTATGCACACATACATTTGCTCTAGGACTCTTCAACAGTAAATAAAAAATGTAATGAAATAGACACGTGCCTAAATGCAAAGTCTAAACAATTTTTAGCATTTACACACACCAAGTTACTGTTGATTTAGACAGTATGTGCTGAGTATATAAATGAGAAAATAAAGCATGCAGATGCTAAATATTTGAAGTTCTGTCACCTTGCAAAAAACTTGGTGACTAGTCCTCTCAGATTGCCACGTGCGCATCAATACTGAGGTCTTCTGCGCTCTGCTTTTTAGAGCAAAGTCCAGAGACACTTATATGTCCACTGTAGCTTTTGTTTCCTTGATATCAGTCACTGCACACCAAGAATAGAGAAAAAAGTTAACCAATAAAATAAATAAAAAGAGAGTTACTTACCGTCCCTCCCCATCAACAGCGCCAAAATTTGATTGAGGTTAAACCTACACAGAACAATATAGAATTTCAGAACTTAATAATAAAAGTGCAAGGTACAATGCTACCGCGATAAAAAGTGACCATGCGGGTTGTGATCCACAAGGAGGAATTGCGATGGAAGCTTTTAGTAAGTCCTCTTTTAGTTCACTAACAATAGTTAAAGTTCTTCTCTTAGTTCTTATAAAAAAAGAAAAAAAGAGTCTCTATTGTTAAGTTAAGAAGAACGTGATAGGTTGAGAAGATGGAGAAAATAGAACATGGGTTTATACAAAGAAAGTGAAATAGTAAAGAGTTGGTATTTTTGAAATCATTTTCTAAACCTATAAATGAGAATAAAGAAAAGCTAAATAAAACACTTATCTCTTTGGCACTTGCTTACATTTGATCCATATCGACGATGTACCTTGGCTTGAAGGCGATCAAAACATAACATATAGGATCCTCCCTATTTTCATTCTAAACTTCGAAATGAAGGAGCAAGCTACACTAACAAAAAAATGGCTATCCATCACCATAAGCCATCAATGGCACTTCCAAGAACAAAGCAAATTCGAGGCTGTGGAAGTCATTTGGATTTATAAACATAGAAGAGAGAAGTAAAAGAAAAAAAGAGTAAAGAAAAAAGAAACTATGATTCGATTCAAATAACAAAGAAAGAAAAGAAGACTTACTTACACCAATGTTATCCTCAGTACAAACTTCACTCTCATTCCTCCATGAAACTCTCCTCTCCTCTCAGTTACATAAAGTAAAACAAAAATTACATAAAAAAAAAGTAGAAACTTAAGCTACAAACTAAAGTACAGATTAGCCTATACTCTATGCTGAATCGTCCCCTGTAGCCTCAAAATTTTTAGGTATTTATAGCAAAATTGTAATGGGGAGAGTGTCTGAAGATAGGGGGAGCAAACTCTCCCCTTATCTCACCAAACGGCCGCTGATCCGCGGTTTTGGCCACAGATCCGCGGCCTTAATGTGGCCAATTGGCCACATCTAGGGGGAGCAGATCATGGGTTGAATCTTTTTTCCAGGTAGAGCAGATCCAGGGGGAGCTAGACTTTCCGTTTGAACTTCTAATTTTGATGATTCTTTATTGATCTTCGGTTAACTAACTAGATTCATGAAAATTCCAGTTTAACTGCTCTTCATTTAGTGTTATCTTCTTGAATTGCACTGATCTTCAGCTGGAATTGCCTTTATCTCTTTGATCTGAATTTTAGTGGGCTTTGGGCTTGTTTTCTATCCTCTTTCATTTAGTAAAGGCCCTGCAAATAATTAGACAAAAAAGATAACTAAAGTAAAGTTTATTAAATAATAAACATTGGAATGATCAGTAACCGATCACTGTCGCCGGCAGGAGGTAAGACGGTGACATCGGTCTCTGACGAACATGATCGGGGCGAAACTAGCACTCAAAAACGTGTGTGTTATGAAATCAATGTAAAAGCTCGTATGTGCTAATGTGCCCTCGATGCTTTCGTTATAGCATTGGCTCAACGGGTCAAATTCATAGGGACGGGAGGTGATAGAAGCATTAACAGTTTTTTATTCACTTTTATGTTAACAGTTCTTCTTTGTTAAAAGAATTAGAACAAGAAAGTGAAAAGAAAAGAAAAGGAAAACAAGTATGTGGTAGGTGGAGAAGGCGATAAAAACGGCGATGTGAAAACAAAATAAGAAGTGGTTTGGAAAACAAATAGGAAAGAAGATGAAGCTTGTGGTAAAGAAAATGAAAACAAAGACAAACAAATAAGCGGTGAAAACAACAATAAAAAGATACTTTGAAAATAGTTTTTTTAAAGCAAGATAAAAGAAAACTCATGGATATTAACTACTAATTGCTCCACTAACCATGTTAACCTCTTAGTGATAGTTACCTCAAATGGATCCTTGGCCATCACTAGTCCTTGGCTTCAAGAGACAATACAAAGTATGGTAAATAAGATTGATCTTCTACATTCAAATAACACATCCATACCACATAACAAGTTTAGAAAAGTTAGCCAAGCAACATGTAGAAGATGGAGAAGATTACATTAGAGAAAAAGGAGACACCTTTACGTAGATTGTCACCATCTATTACATCAATCCCTCTCTATCTCTCTCTGAATCTCTCAGCCCTATTACAAGATCTAAAAACGAAATAACATAACAAAATACAAGAAATGAAGAACACATACCTACACTACCCTAAAACATAAAAAATCAGAAACTACTCCTAAAAACGAAAAGCTGCTTCGTTTTAGACCTATACAGGGATATTTATAGGCATAGGAGCCTTCTGGAAGACTAGACGGGGCCACGTGTCAAAATCGATGCGTGCCCCACCAATGGGTCGCGGATCCACGGCCAACCAGAGAGTTAACTCCCTGGTTTTGGTGCGGGGATCCGTCTTGGCTCTAGAAGCTTCTTGGTATATTCTATTTCTGGTAATTTTGCCCGAATATTCGTCTGACGTACGCAAGAGTCTAGGTTCGACGTATCTTCTAGATGATTCCTTGCTTGGCCTCCACGAAATTCGGATTTAATTACCCTAAAAGGGATTTAATTAAGCTCTTATTACTTCTTTACCCTTGAACTCTTGATTTACCTGCAATAGAGATCAAAACACGGTTTAGACCGATAATTTATTCATAAATCAGTCGGAAAATGCGATATAATAATGCATAATCGAAGACTAATCACACCCCGACACTTATCTTTTTCTCGTCCCGAGCAAAACAAAAAAAGAAAAACTATACTATAAATGTTATTACACCACTTTCGCAGGTGAAGCGATTGCACTGAGCGTGTGCAACAAGCCGTTAAACCTCTAGGTTACCCCTAGAGGAGGAGTGTTGTCTCCTGAGGGTTTTCAGCGGATTGCACCCATAAAATCCATAAAGAAAGAAGATAAATGTTAGTATTTTGAAAATGCATTTTGAAAGAGAGACAAGTTTTCAAAATATTTTTGCAAAAATATAAGCGATCTAAGGTCATAAGTCTACCAAAAATCATTCTTCCTTAAATTTAGTCTCTATGCAAGATCTTATCTTCAATTAAGGTAAGAATTCAAAATTGAATTGAATATTTTATCTTTCATAAAACCTAGATAATATGCACTTTGTGATAGTGAAGATTTCTGGGATTTCAACCCTAACCATCAAGCCATTTATATATATATATATATATATATATATATATATATATATATATATATATATATTATATATATATATTTCTTTTTTTTTCTTCCCTTAGTTTTCTTAGGCTTTCTAGTTCACCCATATAGCGAGCCTATAACCGATGACTCCCAGACCAGACGATTTTAGGGCACCAGATGAGAAAACATCCCTCAGGTTTAAGGACTCGAGTAAACAAGGCCACAAAACTAAGGGGGATTATTTATTTCTTTTGATCACCGTTAGGCGTGAATAATCATGCTTCTTGAGGCATAATTATCCAGCTTAATAAGTGATGCTTTATTCATATATATATATTCTTTTTATTTATTTTTTTTATGGCATTTTAGGTCTTTGTTTCCATCCCAAAAATGTGTAAGTGCAAATTATCTAAGGCAAAAAATTCAAGATAAAATTATCTCCCCAATCTTTTATGCTTAACCTATAATTTTAAACAAGATCTATTAGTTTAACTAGGTTTAAGATGTCATAATTAAGGTTTCCTTAGTTTCTAAGAACATCTTAATTTTCTTAAAAATAGATCAAAATTTTGTCTCTTATTTCAAAAAGTTTTTAAAGAAAGAGAAAAATTTCTATACAAAAGAAAATATTTCTAAAAGTATTCTAAAAGAAGTGTAAAAGAAAGAAAATCTAAAAACTCCATGTTAGTAAACCCTCCCCCACACTTATCTCATGCATCGTCCTCAATGCATCGTGATGTATGTATGCATGAAACAAATAGAGAGGGAAGGAAAAATCACCTTAAGGTGGTGGTTCTGGTGGTGGTCTGATTGGTCTACGAAATGCGGCCCAATCCAACTTGTGTGGAGTCCGGAGGAACCCACCAGAGACCTCTACAATACAACCCACTAGAAAGATGTATATATTTATGATTTTCATTAAAAATTTAACCCCATCCAATTTCCAAATTTTCAAAATAATTTCAGAGTCAAATTTATCAAGCCCCTTGTCCCAGAATGGAATGATTGATTTGGACTCAGGAAATCAAGGAACTAATATCGACTCAGGAAAAAGACTTAAATCAAGTAGAGGTTCGGGAGTCGAGATTGGTTCCGGAAGTGGGTCCAAATCAGGAAGTTGAAACTCAAGTTCATATTCATTTCCCCATGATGGAATGTGACTTCCTAAGATTGGTGATTCAAGTTCAAGAATGACAGGTATGGGAACCAAAACTGACTCTAAAATGTTGCTTAAATTGGGTAACATAACAGGAGTCAATATTGATTCAGAAATTTGAACTGGATCATAAATTTGAGGATCAAAGTCACATTCCTTATTGAGTTCAATTCCATAAAAATGAAAACTTGCCAATTTATCATTGGGACTTTCAAAAGTATGAAATTAGTCAAGTTCAATATGATCATCATAAAAGATTGGTGATTCAATTTCATAATGGATTGGTACAGGATCAAAACTGACTCGGGAAAATGCCTGAATTCAGTTAAAAATGCCTCAGTCAATATTGAATCAGGATGTGAAATTTAATTACTAAGTGGAAGTTCATGATCATATTCATGCTCAAGTTCAATTTCAGATAAAGGATAACTTGTCAAAATGTCAATGGGATTTTCAACATTTGAAGTCTGGTCAAGTTCATATGGGTGTACTGAAATTGAATCTTGATTTTCAAAATGACAAGAGTCCTGGATCAAATCAATAGAGTTTGGGGTAGCTGAATTGATCAAAGGTTGATAAGATAGAGTTTCCTCATTCCTATAAATGTTAACTACTTGACCCAATTGTGTTTCCAACCTATTGATAGACTCGGTAGAAGATTTTTGAAATTTTAGTGCGGACTCTTGTAAGACTTCTATACTCTTTTCTAGATGTGCTGTATCTTCAACTGGTTGTTCTAGAAAAGGTGTGTAGGAATCTTGATTTTCAAAACAACAAGAGTTACCAGTCAAATTAATAGAATTAGAGATATTTGAATTGGTCAAAGGTTGAGAAGAGAAAGTTTCTTCATTCTTATGAATGTGGACCAATTTACTCAATTGTGTTTCCAACCTATGAATAGACTGAGAAGAAGATTTTTGAAATTGTAACGCAGACTCCTGCAAAATTTCTATACTCCTTTCTAGACTTGATTTTTCTGCAAGTAGATGTTCTAGAATGGGAGTATAAGAATCTTAGTTTTGAAAATTTTGTGAAGAATGTGAGTCCAACATGTTTGGAGATTGAAGCTTAGACTCACACAAGAGTTCTTTACTCGTTTCCATGGTAGATGTTTGTTCATTATGAGGAGGTGAAACTGAGTAAGACTCTTGAAAATATTGTGGAATTAGAGATGCCAACATTTTCTGAAGTTGTTTCTCGGCCTCTTGTAGATTGGCTTCTATACTCTTTTCTAGCTCAGATTTTTCTTCAATGGGAGGTCCAGAAAAAGAAGTATAGGAAGTGAAATCGGGGAATGAGATTTGTGGACAAGGTTGATATGGTGGACAAGGAGGTTGAAAATTTAACTCGGGAGAGGTGAATCCCCATTGACTCTGTGAAGAGTTGAAATTACTTTGAAAATTATAGTTAAAAGAATGAGGGTATGGGTTGTATTGTTCGGATAAGGCCAACCCGGTGTATTTGGTTGGTTCATATTTTAAAAAGTCGGGTTGGAATTATCTGAATCGAATGGGGTTGGTGTGAAATATAGATTCATTTTAGAATTGAAAGAATTGTTATGGTTGAATTTCATTTCACAAACAATCACAAACAAAGAGAAAAATCAAACAACAAATAAAAGAAAAGAAAAAATCAAAACCAGGCCTAGGTAGGGTTGACCTAGACCTAGACGACTCCTAACTGGTCGATTACCCGGGGGAGGTTATTGTTTGAATCTGACCACAAGCTAATCGGCCAGATAGGGGCAAAATACGGTGGGAGGCATCCGTGTGTAAGCAACGGGCCTTAATTACACCAAACCACGGTATCTTCGCACCTCTTAATCCCCAACCTTAGACACCGATTTCACAAGAGTAAGATTCAAAACAAGTTCCACCCTCGGTCAATCTCTTAATGAGTCTGAGATGTCCCTAGGGGCCAACATCTATCAATTTTTATTAGGGCTTGGGTTGTGTGAGTGGGGAGGTGATTTTTGGGCTAAGGAAGGGTGATGAAATCTCACCTTATCTTGTATGGGTTTTGCCCTTAATTTCAATTCATGCAGTGTGCGATATAAACAAGAGTGTAACACAAAGCAATAAATCACTCACGTGTTTGTCCTATGCTATATGCAATGCCATATGTACACCTCAATGCAGATCACAATAACAGAACAAAATACATTATATTGGAATTAAATTGATGCGTGCCTAAATGCAAATGTCTAAACCGTTTTAAAAGCGTCCAAATACTGAATTTTAGTTCTTTAGTTTATTATGGTGTGTAGGCAATCAAAATAGGAAAGTAATAATACAGATCAACTAGCTATTACAATGAACACATCCCAGCACAAAAAGATATACAATTATCACAAAATGGCCGCGTTTTCGCAGCAAAAGTCACGTTTGCGTGGTGGTTCTTTGAAAGCTGGGTCCCTACTTTCTAGAGCAGGGAGATGCAAAACTAGTGTTTATTCTGTAATGTTAAAATCCTGTAAAGAATGCCCTGCACACCAAAACAGAAAAGACAATGTTAAAAAAAAACGTGAAGTCAAAACCATTCCCGTTCCCTGGTAACGGCGCCAAAAATTTTGATCGGGGCGAAATTAGCACTCAAAAACGCATGTGTTATGAAATCAATGTAAAAGCTCATATGTGTTAATGTGCCCTCGATACTTTCGTTATAGCATTGGCTCAACAGGTCGAATCCATAGGGACGGGAGGCGATAGAAGCATTAACAGTTTTTTATTCACGTTTTATGTTAACAGTTCTTCTTTGTTAAAAGAATTAGAAAGGAAAGTGAAAAGAAAAGAAAAAAAAACAACCATGTGGTAGGTGGAGAAGGCGATGAAAACGGCGATGTGAAAACAAAATAAGAAGTGGTTTGAAAAACAAATAGGAAAGAAGATGAAGCTTGTGGTAAAAAAAATGAAAACAAAGACAAACAAAGAAGCAGTGAAAACAACAATGAAAAGATACTTTGAAAATAGTTTTTTTAAAGTAAGAAAAAAGAAAACTCATGGCTACTAACTACTAATTGCTCCACTAACCATGCTAACCTCTTAGTGATAGTTACCTCACATGGATCCTTGGTCATAACTAATCCTTGGTTTCAAGAGACGATACAAAGGATGGCAAATAAGATTGATCTTCTACATTCAAACAACACATCCATACCACATAACAAGTTCTAAACTACTATTAAATCATTAAAACCGGTTAGAGGTGAGCATGAGATAAAATTAGCATTTGCAAGTTAGCAAGTTAGTGGGTTAGGTGTTGAATGTTAGAATGTTAGAATTCATCATCATGAGCCATCAATGGCTCTTGCAAGAGCAAGGCCTTGTGAGGCTATTAGATTCATGTGGATTATCAAGTAAGTGGTTAGATGGTTAGTGGTTAGTAGTAAAATTGTCATGAGAAGAAGAAAAGTTAGCCAAGCAACATGTAAAAGATGGAGGAGATTACATTGGAGAAGAAAGGAGGCACCTTTACATAGATTGTCACCATCTATTACATCAATCCCTCTCTATTTCTCTTTGAATCTCTCAGCCCTATTACAAGATCTAAAAACGAAATAACATAACAAAATACAAGAAACTAAGAACACCTACATACACTACCCTAAAACATAGAAAAAATCAGAAACTACTCCTAAAAATGAAAAACTGCTTCGTTCTGGACCTATACAGGGATATTTATAGGCATAGGAGCCTTCTGGAAGACGAGACGGGGCCACGCGTCGAAAATCGACGCGTGGCCCCACCAATAGGCCGCGGACCGGGGCCAAACCAGGGAGTTAACTCCCTAGTTTTGGTGCGGGGATCCGTCTTGGCTCTAGGAGCTTCTTGGTATATTCTATTTCTGGTAATTTCACCCGAATATTCGTCTGACGTGCGCAAGAGTCTAGGTTCGACGTATCTTCTAGATGATCCCTTGCTTGGCCTCCACGAAATTCGGATTTAATTACCCTAAAAGGGGTTTAATTAAGCTCTTATTACTCCTTTGCCTTTGAACTCTTGATTTAGCTGCAATAGAGACCAAAACACGGTTTAGACCGACAATTTATTCATAAATCGGTGGGAAAATGCGATATAATAATGTATAATCGTAGACTAATCAGAACACCATTCCACCTTAATTTTGGCAGACAGAGACGACTCCAGATACTCATCCCCCTCCTTTTGGCCATACAGAACACGCAGATTGGGGTCAAAATCCATGGCTTACCTCGTTTTAAGAGCATCCTTCTTCCCTTTTTCCTCCACAGCACCCTTCTTACTCCTTGCCTCATGCCAGCAGCAACAGACTTTCCTCCACCTATTTGCAAGATGAAGATGATATATTCGAAGGTTCTGAGATCAAAAACAAGAGAGAAACAAGAGGCAGAGAGCTAAGGGAAATCTAGGGTTTGTGAAAAGCCCAAGTGCTCAAGTTTTTCCCTAATTTAAAGGCAAATGCTGACATCACCATAATGATGGCTTAGGGCTAACGGATCTTTTCACACTCAACTATATTCAAATCTCAATCACTGATTGAGTCCCAACTCACAGATGACTTCCAAACGATGGCTACACAGAGCGAACACTGATTGGACATGTGGCGTGACTTTTGCCAGCCTTTACAGAGGCTACATTAAAAGCAAGAGTATGAGGATGCACCCCAAACTGCTTTCTGGCATTCTAAAGTTGTCTTCCATAAAGCACAAGAGTTCTACTCCAACCATGCTAGAAGATGAGATTAGTCTGCTTCCCTCCTCGCTCAAAAATTCCGAGAAGGAGGCGGTGGGAGGGCGCATTTGTAGTAGTCAGATTTTGACCTTCGTCAAGATTATGACACATGTAGGCTTAAGTTCTCTGCCAGCGGGCCCAACTCATTTATAAGCCCGACATGGGCCCAAGAGTAAGCCTCGGACCTCGCCCCGAGCCCACAACCGATCAGACATCACTCACCCAGGTCTATCACTCAACAAGAGTTGCATACTTCTCCGAGACGCCAAGACTAATACAAAGATCCATCCTATCGGCATAAAGATCCTTCCCAGAGCCACTTAAGACTCTGACGTGAAGATCCTCTAGAGCTCGTTACTCATGCGCCACATATAGCTGGATAGCATGATCCCGGTGATTCACGAATCCAATTACTCCGCCAGACCATCCCCACGTTTTAAACATTGTACCACTCCTATATCAATGCGTGCAGTTATGAATGGTGGTGGATATCTCTGCATGGCGATTCTATAATCAAATGACGCGAACTGGGAAATTATAAGAGATCATAATGTGCGATTTATGCAGTTTTGGGGTCCGAATATCCCTCGAAGACAGCTCATGCGAGTATAAATTTCTCCTTTCTATCGAGAAGGGGGTTGACAACTGATTACCCAACGCTCTGGCGATTCACAACTGATTACCCAAAACTCTAGCGGTTTGCGTCTGATTACAGAAAATCTTGGAACTGATAATCGCAGTATTACTATGCTAAATTCATTATAATTCTCAAACATTATAGTGAATTCTTTCTCTCCCGTGATGTTTTTCTTTTCGAGTTTTTCACGTATCTCTCTTGTTACATCTGTCCATTCACTTACAAGCTCGCTTACAGTTAGTGACGTGGAGAAATTCCTTGAGAATTTCTCTCCATAGCATGTCATGTGTCTTTTATGCTATCACAATTTGATCAGTGAATTACGCTAACTTTTAGTTTTCACTATGTCTTATTATTTTATACTGACTACTAATCCTAGTAAAACTTGCTTTTTCGTCGCTATTTTAAGCAGGAGCCTATAATCTAATACCTATTTTATTTAATTTTTTTGCGACAAGAGTCAAGATTGACAATAGAAATTCACACTACTAAGAACTTACTGTCCCACTCAAACAAGCGAACAGTCTCTCTGTCATCTCTGGGCCCGCTCCGCCTTTGTCCTTCTTTAAATTATCAAATAGTTTAGTGAATTGTTTTCCCAAGGGGCCCAGCATGTTCAGTATCTCACATGCAAGGCAACATCTAGGCCCACCATCAAAGAACGAGTTTAAGCTCTAGTTGTTTTTTTTTTTTTTTTCCCTTAATTAAATTCGGCAATCATTGTACTCAAAGGGCGAATTTACAAATTCAACACCCGTTTAGTGGCCGATATCGAAAAATGAAATATTTATACTAAATATTATGATCATGACATGACTAGGGCTAGTTTGAAACCCTGTATTACGCGGTCTAAATCATGCACAACTATTCTCCCCCAACTGTGGGCCTCTTATATAATTTCACAAGACCATATCTGTGTGTGTATGAATCATGTGGGCAAATGTTGATTGGATCTCCATTAATAATTTGGTCCAAAAGGTTGACCTAATTCTCTTCATCATTCGTTTTAGAGGCCATAGCTCTGAATCCAGGCCTAGGTCGGTCATCCCAACTCTAAGGGCGCGGCTATTAATATATTATTATTAATTGCCATTATATAAAAATAATTAATTAGTATTAATTATATGTATGAATAAATGTATGATTAATTAAATGTAATATAAGGAAATGGGACTAGAGATCCTTTCTCCTAGGAGGGCAGCAAGGTTAAGCGGGGGCATAGTAGTCACGGCGGTTTGTCTGCCTAATATGACATGTAGGATGCTTGTTGTTGGAAAATTTGTTGATCTGAAACTAGTTAATCAAAAATAATATCGAATTAAAAGATCAAAATCACAGTAAATAAAACAAAAAAAAGTATTTTTAGTCTGATAATCAAGGTGCACTAAGAACTGTGGCAAGAATAATATTGGCCCCTCTCGTGTAGGGCTTCGCAGCAATGATTCTGGATATACAACGACGCTCAGTTAGGCGACCTCCTTCTCATCAGTATGGGCTTCAAGAAGCCTTTACGAATTCTTCTTAAATTTTTAGAGAACTAACAGAGAACAAAAACTCTAAAAGCGAAGAAAGAAGAGAGAGGTATAGAGAATTATCTCAATTGTTGTTATGTATATTGCACTCAGCAGAAGGTAAATTTATAAGCTCTATAAAAGAACCATTTTAGAACGTTGTCAAAATTTTGATCTACTTTATTAGCTTTAGATCCTATTAATCTGCTGGAGATCCGCTACGTTAGCTTCACGTTTGATCACGTTTAAAATAATCTCGCGATGTGCCATTCCGAGTTGCTTCTCCGAGACCAAACAAGCACTCCGAGACTACCCCGATATCACATGCTTCCCGAGGTCAATCCACTGCTCCAAGGCCACTTCAGGATGCCGCGTCTCGGGGCCACTCCTCGAGTACACCCATAATCGCTTCGAACGTCACTTTGAGATGTAAATCACCTAAGAGGTGAATAGGTGATGTGCTAATCTAATGCTAAATAATGCGGAATTAAAAACTGTTATGCAAACTAAAACTACACACCACATATAACCAAAGATGAAGCCGAATTCCCGGTGAAGGGCTCTGGACTTTCTCCTCAAGATTCCTCTAGATTAAGAGTTGAAGTGCTACTATAACTCTCTTGATTGAATACTAGTGTGAGCACAATATCAAGAATGTAGAGTATGAACAATAATAACAATGCTAGATATCAAACAACCCAAGCAAGTATATCTATTTAGCACAAGTAATATCAAGCAAATAGAGATATGGACAATAAAGAACATGCAAGATATTAAACAAAGTGAGTGAGATAGTAAGAGAGAGAGAGATGAGCAATCACAAACATGAGAGAATTATTTCGAGGTTCGAGCCACTTACTCTATGTCCCCGCCTTCACCACAATGAAGGATTTCCCCTAAAATCGATCTCACAAGATCACTCGGTGCCGCAACACCTACAAGGAGCTCCCTCTTGGACCCGCAAGTCCTTCACATGTTCCCGCAAGAAAAACACACGCGAAACCGCAATCTCGTCGAGGCCACAATCTCTACAACTCCACAAAATTACAAATTGGAACAGTTAGTAATCTTTACACTTGATCACCAACAAACACTCTCACAACAAAGATCCTATTAAGATTAGATATAGCAATGGATTGCTCAAGCTTGTGTGAGAAAAATAAGATAGATGTGGAGGTGAAAAACTCAAGGAAATTCTTTTGAAAAAGATCAAGATAAACACTTTTGATAAACTCTCCTTTTGATATGGAAGTTAAGCTCAAAAACTAGTTGAGAAAACTCTGTTGAAGATGGGAAAAAGTAGCTCTAAAAGCAGCACAAAATCTTAGCAAAAACTGGCTCATAAGACCCCATTTTATAGGTTATAGAAAACTAGCCGTTGGGGGCCCAGAATAGCCTGTCGATCAACCGGCCCGTCGATCGGCCAACGGTCATATTTTGACCGTTGGGGTTGCCGGTCGACCGCCCGGTCGACTGCCCCAAGACCACAGAGAAATTTTTCTCAACCGGCACCTACCCGAGACTTGGGTAGTGCCAGTCGATCGACCGATCCCATGGGTCGTGCATGTGTGCACGTCGGTCGACCGGTCGGTCGACCACAAGCAGCCCCAAATCAAATTTTCAGGGTTTTTAGAAATCCTTTTAACTTCAATTTAAATCCTATAAAATCTGCATAAAACCCACAAAAATAAGTTCATGAAAATACATTGAAATTCAAATATGTGTGACCAAAATTAAAACATATAACAAACATGTGAACAATTTTTTAGGCATAAAAATTTAAGCTTTAAAGCAAAAATCATATTTTTCAAAAACGTAACTTCTAAATGAAAAATCGATTTTTTCAAAACTTGTTGAAGTACAAAAATAATACATTGAAACACATTAGAAGCATAGTGTGCATGGAAATGATTCAATACACTTATAAATTTGTTTTGATGAAATTTATTCATAAAAACAAAAGATGTATTGTTTTAAGATCTAAAAACACAAAGATATATTCTTGAAACTCAAAACCAAAATGATTAAACTAAAATCTAAAACTGTTTAATATGAAAGTTATGAAATATTTTGTGTGTGTGAACTTGAGCAATCCACAACTAATCTATCCTTTGCATTTTATTTAAAATAAAAATCTTAAACTTACAAATTAGGACTCAAATCTTCTTCTCCATCTTGACTTGATCCAAACTTGATCCATAAGCTAGACTCCTCTTTAAGTGCTTGATGGGATCTTGAAGCGCAAGCTCTTAAATCAACACGTGCTAACTTCAAAACTTGACTGCAAATCTTTTGTTGAAGCAAAACACCGACTAAGATCTTGATTGAATATCTAAAACTTAATAAATACAAGATCATTAGTACTATAACTACATGAGTTAATCATCAAAACTACAGTGATGAGCCTTTGGGCCAACAATCTCCCCTTTTTTTGATGATGACAAAACTCATGGAGTTATATATGCTTGGATTAAAGATAAGCTTCATAGAAGCTTTCCCTTAGCTCATGCATAGCAATAAAATAGATAGATATTTAATAAAAATGCATAAATAAAATATTAAACAAACATAAACATATATGCACAAAAAAAAATATAAAACATATATAAACTCTACTTAGTTTCTCTCCCCCTTTTTGTCAATTCATCAATAAAGAGGTAAACAAAAATAAAGTAAAAGCATATGTGATATAAATCCATGAAAAGGAGAGACTGTTAGGAACTCCCGCTGCATAAATGCATTACATGAAGAAAGAGATGACTAGATCCTAACCCATATAAGTATAATTACAATGTATAGATAGAGATGTTTGTTGGCCTAAAGGCCCTTCACTCTAATTTTGATGATGACTAACTCATGTAGTTATAATTTACTAATATCTTGTGATATTTAATTTCAGATATTTGATCAAGATATTAGTAGGTCATTAGCTTCAACAAAGGTGTTTTGGAGTTTTCACATATTGATTCAAGAGCTCGAGCGTCAAGTTCACATCTAGCACTCAATTAGAGTCAAGCTCGGTAGATCACGTTTGGATCGAGTCAATTTGGAGACGGAGTTCTATAAGAAGACATCGGTTTGTTTTAGTTTAAGTTTGTTGAGATCTCATTGTAAAGATTAGATAGTGTGATATGCTCAAGTTCACAATACACACACAAGTTTTATGTTTATTGGTTTTTGATTTTTTGGTTTAACCGATCTTGGTTTTTAAGTCAAAAACATAGATATAAATTCTTTACATGTATATTGGATTCTATCCATATACAACATGCTTCAAAGTTGTTTAAATATCATGTTTTTGTATTTGCATGAGTTTTGGAGAAAACGGCTTTCCATTTCAAAAATCCTATTTTTGGAAATTACGATTTTTGGTTTAAGGCAAATTTTCTATCACACAAAAATAGTTCAAATAGTTTGTAATATATGTTGAATTTTTATCACACATGTTTGTATTTCAAAGATCTAATAAGAACTAATTTTTGTGGTATTTATGTGATTTTATGGGATTTATTTAAAGTTAAAAAGTCGAGTTTTTAAATCCTAAAAAGACTGTACTGGCTATCTGCCGGTCAACCAGACCGGTCGACTGTAGCAGAAGTCGGTCAACCAGTCCGGTCGACCGACGTGCACAAGCGTGCACGCCAGCTTGAGCTGGTGGGCCGGTCAACCGGGTCGGTTGACCGTCCAGAGAGCTCTACTCTCTAGAAATAGCCCCGGTCGACTGGGCCGTTCGACCGGCAGAGAGCCCTGCTCTCTGTATCTAGTCTCGGTCGACCGGACCCCTCCTATGTTTGATGTTTCTAGCATCAACATATGGAAGATTAAGATGAGTATTTATCTTAAAACCCTAGGTTTGCATGTTTTCCTTACCGCTACCAAGAAATCCGATCTTGATAATAGCAAGCATATAGAGGCCAATGCACAAGCCCTAACGGCACTTAGAAGCACGCTTAACAAAGAATATTTGTATTTAGTTTTTCATTGTGATTTCGCTTTTGCAGTGTGAAACACTTTGACCTCCTCTAAGTTTCAAACGCCAAACATTGTGGAGAAGGACTCTAGTGGAGATGAGTCCGACCAACATTGCTATATGGTCTAAGGGAATGACTCCCTTGAGGTAAATTCGAAAACTCAACTAGATGATTGTGCTAGTTCTTTCGGCGATGATTATATTGACGCCGATGCATTGAATGAAGAACTTTCAATTGTTTGTGAAAAATTGTTAGAAAAATATAATCTTTTAAAAAAGAAAAGTTTTGCATTAAAAAAAGAAAATAAAAAATTATTTTCTAAACTTGAGATTGTTTTGTAAGAGAGGGATGAGATTTCAAGTGAACGTGACTCACTTAAATCCCAACTTGATCTTACCCTAAATGAAAACAAAATTTTGAAAACCTAAAATGATTGTGAAAATGTTTTGAAGAAAAATGAGACTTTATCTTCAAAACTTAATTTTATTGTAAAAGAAAATGACTCTTTAAAAACAAAATTATTTCTATATCAAAAGAATTGGATTTTTTCTATGAAAAATATTTTTTGAAAAATGATATTGATTCACATGTTTGCCATGCTAGTATAGCATCATCATCTAACTTATCTATTGCATTCACCTCTTCTTCTAATATTATTGAAAATGATATAAATATCTCAAAGAAGAATGTTGATCGTTTGGGCTCCACTTTGAGCTAATGTGCCATGAACAACTCACGGTTGGAATCCATGTTTCGTAAGAAACAAGTTCCACCTATGCATGCACACAAACCACGGCATACACATGCTCCTCATGTTCACACTCATAATACTATGTATGCTCATGTGTACACATGTACACATTGTGGACGTAAGGGCCACCTTACTAAGTTTTGTTATGATAGAGTACATGATGTAAATTTAGCAAATAAATTTATTTAGGTTAGGAAAGGAGCTAACCCCCATGGACCCAAAAGAGTATGGGTACCAAAGACCACTCCTATTTTATTTAATGTAGGTGTGAGCTCTCACATGACGTGAGAGTGATGGTGGCTCGAGGTGGATGCATTTCGAGCTTAATGGTGACTATTTTGGATGCATTACTTTCAAGGGGAGTTTGGTGGGAGGACCACCATAGTTTGGAGACATAGAGATGTGCCCTCTTGGTTTTGGTAACGATCTCTTACTCCTCATTTATGTTTACATGCTTTTCAAGTTATTGATTTTAGCATGTTTTGATGTTTCATGATTATTATGATAAATATCATGATAATTAGATTAGTGACATACATGTATAGTAATTGAGTTACACCCATGTTTATATGGATCTATACTTTTGTATTCTCACATTTGTTTAGCTATTATGTATATCATAGCTCTAATAACATGTGCATTTACCTAATGATCATGTTGATTTATGTTTTTCGTTTCATGCTTCATGATTTGATTATATATTTTAGATGTTAGTTTTCATTAAAACTTGAGTAATAATTGTACAACTAGTAAGCCACAAATGGATTATTATATGTTTATGCTTGATTGCTTATTTGTACTTATTAGATGTACTAGTATAGCCTAGTTTTGATGATTCATGCATTTTGACTAGTATTCCCTATTTTTGTGCATGTTTTCATTAGCTTCATGTATATGTCTATTTTGTCTAAACTAATAGTTATACATATACATCCTTGAGCCACTTGCTTTCATGCATATATTTTTGTGGACTCGTTCATATTTGGATATGTATGTATACTCTACTTTGTACAAAACATACATATGCCTTGAAGTTGTATTATTGAAAATTAACTTTTAATGATTTTCATATTTTTGTTTTAAGGAATTTCACATTGAGCTTAATTGCCTATTTTCATGACTATGTCTTTCACACAAAACTTATACACTCACATTATTTGATGTTTTCTCATGATTTTATTTTCATGAGTATTATATGTACTATATAGACTTTGAGTGTCATTGGTTGAGTGATTTTCAAGTTTTATGGAATATATTCTTATTTTATTCCTTACTTGAAGGATTCCATATTAGTTTACAATTTTATCATATAACTAGTTGCGTAGTTCTTTATTTTGAAAGAGTTTTCAATTGTGCTAAATCTATTTTCAAACTTATTTTTGAAAACCACTTCCATCTAAGGACGGTTAGTTGGGCGACCATGCCTTATATGCATTATTGAAAATCAATTAAACATATGCATGAAATGGGTGGTAGGGAGTATGAGTTATACACTTGATCCTTATTGTGTTTTCAATTGGTATCACAATTGACATTTATTTTGTATACTCATATTTATTTTTATGTATGTATGCTTCAACTTCAAATAGTATCAATTTCGATTGGTGTTTACTCTTTTATATATATATATATATATATATATATATATGTATGTATATATATATATATATATATATGTATGTATATATATATATATATATATATATATATGTATGTATGTATATATATATATATATATATATATATATATATATATATATATATATATATATATATATATATATATGTTTTGATTGTGCTTATTATATCTTTATATCTTAAAGCACAAACCATGTTATGCTAAGTTTGATTTTATTTTTAGTGACAATTATTTTTAAATTGGTATTTTATACAAGCTTATGCATTGTTTTCATGTGTATTTCATAAAGAGGGAGAAAATTCATGTTTTACCTTTCAATCGGTTTTATTTATAATTGGTATTTTTCTCCCATGCTTTACGTTAAAAAATGATTGGAAAATGATATTAATTTTTTAATTTAGTATCATACCCTTCTAATGAAAATTATTTTCAATTGGTATATGTTTCATTTTAAATATTGGCATCAAGAATCTTAAATTGATAGTATTCTCTATTTGGTATCTCTATTGCAAAATGATTTTAGTGTGTCACCAAAAAGATTGGTTATGTTTTTTCAATTGGTATCAAAAGTGTAAAATATTTTCAATTGGTACTAATTTTTACAATTGGTATCAAGATTACTTATATGTTTATATCATTTAATTGATATCAAAATTTTTGTTGGTTTCTTCAAAATGTTTTGTTTATTTTCAATTGGTATCATAAATTGGTATCATTATGTTTCGATGTATACCTTCATACTAAATTGATATATCCTTCAATTGGTATCATAATGTTTTGATTTGTTTGCTTATATGCAAGGGAAGCTTAACATCTTCTATATATATAGATTCATGTTGAGTGTATGTCATATTGAAGTGATTGACCTTTCTTTGATATGTAGTACACGTGTGTAATAGGAGCTTCACATCTCCTTTTATATATTGTATATTATACTTTATGTGGTTAGGATTTAGTCATCTTTTTTCATATAAATGCATGTATGCAAGGGGAGTTAACTTCACGTCTCTCCTCTTCATGAATATATATAGCATATATACCATTATTTATGCAAAAAGGGAGAAAAATATTATTTATGCCCTTTTATTGTTTGTACCCCTTTATTGATGAATTGACAAAAAGGGGAAGAGATATTTTGGAGTTTTATATATGCACGTTTGTTTATGCATGTATGCATGTTTGTTTAAATTTGTTATCTTTTACCATTGGTACCAAAAGCATCTTTTGTTGGTATTGGTATCAAGAGCATCTTTTGTTGTTTTGTTGATATCAAGAGTTTTTGTTAGTATTAAGAGCAACATTGTTTTTAAGAACATGTTTATTTTAAAATTAATATCAAAAAAATATTTTTTTCATTGATATAAAAGATCATGTTTGTTTCATTTCCTTATTTAATGCATATTTATGCATATCTATATTGAGCATTCATTGCATATCTTTATTGTTTATTGCTATGTATGAATTAAGGCGGAGCTTCTTTAAAGTTTAACTTTAATCCATGCATATATAACTCTATGAGTTTTGTCATAATCAAAAAGGGGGAGATTGTTGGCCCAAAGGCCCTTCACTCTAGTTTTGATGATGATTAACTCATGTAGTTATAATTTTGCTAATAATCTTGCGATATTTAGTTTCAGATATTTGATCAAGATATTAGTAGGTGATTAGCTTCAACAAAGGCATTTTGGAGCTTTCACATGGTGATTCAAGAGCTCGAGCGTCAAGTTCACATCTAGCACTCGGTTGGAGTCAAGCTCGGTGGATCAAGTTTGGATCGAGTCAACTTGGAGACGGAGTTCTACAAGAAGACATCGGTTTGTCTCATTATAAAGATTAGATAGTGTGATATGCTCAAGTTCACAATACACACATAAGTTTCATGTTTATTGGTTTTTAATTTTTCGGCTTAACTGATCTTGGTTTTTAAGTCAAAAACATAGATATAAATTCTTTACATGTTTATTAGATTCTATCCATGTACAACATGCTTCAAAATTGTTTAAATATCATGTTTTTGTATTTGCATGAGTTTTGGAGAAAACGGTTTTCCATTTCAAAAATCCTATTTTTGAAAATACAGTTTTTGGTTTAAGACAAATTTTTCATCACACAAAAATGGTTCAAATAGTTTGTAATATGTGTTGAATTTTTATCACACATATTTGTATTTCAAAGATCTAATAAGAACTGATTTTTGTGGTATTTATGTGATTTTATGGGATTTATTTGAAGTTAAAAAGTCGAGTTTTTAAATCTTAAAAAGACTGTACTGGCTATCTGCCGGTCGACTGGACCGATCGACCTAGCAGAAGTCGGTCGACCGATGTGCACAAACGTGTACGTCAGCTTGAGCTGGTGGGCCGGTCGACCGTCCAAAGAGCTTTGCTCTCTGTATCCAGTCTCGGTCGACCGGGTTGGTCGACCGGATGCACAACGGTCAGAAATCTGATTGTTGGGCCCGTCGACTGGGCGGTCGACCGGAAGGGCAATTCTGCCCTTTCCAGTTGCCAATGGGCAGAATTTTGTGGGGGTTATAAATACCCCCATTTGAGTTTGTTAACAATAAGTTTTTAGAGAGCAATTTTTCTCACCTTTACAAGTGTTTAACAGCAAGTTTTCAAAAGAGTTTTTGGGTTTAAAAGATCATTCTTTATTTGCTTTCAAGGGTTGAAAAAATTAAAGAAAAATAAAGTATTTGGGATATTTATTTTGTTCTTCATTTCTTTCAAATTCTAATTGTTTTCCTAAGTATTTTTCTTCATTATTTGATTTCCAATCACCTTGATTTTCTCACACTTGAGCTTATCTAACTATCCTATCTATAAGATCATTGTTTAGTGAGAAAAGAATTTGGTTTGTGGTTGTTAATACCAAAAAGTTGTAAACCTTCCATTTATTACGATATCCCTCTAGTGAGAGGTGATAGTATTGGTATCCCTCTTGTGTAGAGGTGATCGTAGAGGCTGTGTTGGAATCCCTCAAGTGTGAGGTGATTGTGTTTGTGTGGCTTTGAGCCTAATCCCTCTTGTGAGAGGTTGATCATTATTTGGCTAAGTGCCTATCCCTTTAAATGTAGAGGAGATTTATTTTGTGCCTTGCCTCTAGTGAGAGGTTGTATTTGGTTGAGCGAGGACTTGTGCACTCCCTAATTATATTTGCTCAAATCCTCAATGGAGGTTCCCTGTGTGGGAAGTCCTGTGTGGACGAGTTAGTGGAAATCCTTCTGTGTGAAGGCGGGGACGTAGAGCTGTGTGCTCGAACCTCGAAAGATATCTCGTTGCTTGTGTTTGATCCACTTTCTCTAACTCTCTCTCTTATATTATGCCTTGCATTGTTTCATATTGCTTATTCATACTTATATGCTTGGTATTGTTTGTTTGTGTGTCATACTTGTGTTAACCAAGAGAGCTTCATATAGCACCTCAGCTCTTATTCAGAGGAATCAAGAGGAGTTAGTCCAGAGTCCTTCACCAGGAATTCGGCTACACTCTTTGGTTACACTAAGTGTGTTGCAATTAATTTTTAAATTCCGCATTATTTGTCAGTAGATTAGCTTACACCTATTCACCCCCCTTTAGGTGTACTTTCAATGTTAAGCTCCCCCTACACACATGTACCATATAAATAAAAGAGGTCAACCTCTTCTTTATATAATACAATCATCATGAATTTATATATAGAGGAGATGTTAAGTTCCCCTTGCATATAAGCAATATATATCAAAACAAATTTTGAAAAATACTTAAAACAAATTTTGATGCCATTTGTAAATGTCAAAACAAATTTTGATAACAAATTGAACTAAATTTTGATATCAATCAACATAAAAAATTTTAAATCACCTAGAGATGAATTAAACAAATTTTAATACCACTTAAAAAACATTTGATAAACCGATAAAAAATATACTAGTAGATACTACTAATAGATAGATACCAATTTTGCAATATCGATACCAATTGTAAACAATTGATACCAATATGAAAATATAATCATTTTCTTAAACAAAATATTTTCTCAAAAAGAATGGAGTGAGATACCGATTGAAAACAAAATCAAGAAATTTTCTCTCCCTTTTTGAAATACCAACAGAATCAATACATAAGCTTGTATACCAATTGACATTAAAGAACTAAATCAAGCTTAGCATAAAATTATTTATGCTATAACACATATATGTATAAACATTTTTAATCTAGCACCAAAAATCATATATATGTAAGCATGATCAATTTAAATATCAATTGAAATATGATGCATACATATATAGAAAATATAAGTATACAAAAATGAAATATCATTGAAATCATGTGTAACTCATAACATCCACCCTAACATGCACATGTTTAAAGGAATATTCAATAAGGCATATAAGACATGATCTCCCAACCAACCACCCTTTTAGGGTAGAAGTTTTCAAAAATAATTATTTTGAAAATAGTTTAGCATAGGTTTAGCATAGCTTGAAAATTCTCCCGCTTGAAGAATAAAGAACTAGTTTTAAGGTAATTTTGAAAACTAGTACAAAATCTTTTAAGCAAGGAACAAAAACATATGTATATCCCATGAAAACATACTAATTACACAAAAATTCACACTTAAGATTTATAAAGCATAAACATGTGCTTATGAATGTGAAAACATGAGTAAATATAAAGGTGAGTGCATATAATCATGTGAATAATATATTCATGAAAATAAAGTAATAAAGCTCCAAAACAAAACTAACATGAAATTCTTTTTCTCAAAAATATGATATATCATATAATCATGTAAGAATCATCAAAAATAGAACATACAATGTACAATCAAATATAAATAAGTATACAAAAGAGTAAAATATGTAAAGCATGAAGAGCAAGTGTAACTAAAAATATGTACATGTATAACACAAGTTTTAACAAGATTTAAATATTAACATATGATATAAACATATAAATCAAAATATGTTTTAACTAAACATATAAAAGCATGAATCATCTAAAAGAAATAGGCATTTAAATCCATTTGAAAACATGAATATTATTTTCAAAGATACATTCATAGTTAGGCAACCAATCAACTTATCCTTAAGTATAAAATAACACATGATAGAGTCTAGTTACATCATTAGCATATTGTAAGATCACCTAGAGGGGGGTGAATAGGTGATGGCTAATCTAATGGTCACTTATGAACAATAATGCGGAATTAAAACTAAGATGACCAAATAAAACTTCTTTTAATTAAACACTTATGTATAACACAAGAGTGTTGCCGAATTCCCCTTGCGAGGCTCTGGACAAACTCCTCTAGATTCCCCTTGAATGGGTTGAGGTGCCGCGTTGGCTCTCTTGGTTGAATACAAGTGTTAGACAATCAATCCCAAGCAATTATATAACAATTAAGCACAAGGGTATATCAAGCATATAAAGATAGACAATAATTGAATGCAAGATATAAGTGAGACAAAAAGAGTAAGAGAGCAAGAGTGAGCAATCGCAAACACAAAGGGTTTGTTTCGAGGTTCGAGCACACTTGCTCTACATCCCCGCCTTCGACACACGAAGGATTTCCACTATGCACGATCCAACCGGATCTCTCCTTGGTGCCGCAACACCTACAAGCCCTCGGACTCCCAAGTCCCGTACACACGCAAGTCCACCGACTCGCCGAGGCCGCACCTCGCACCACAAGAGTTCACACCCGAACTCCACACCAACAACGAGCACACTTGCCCGTCTCCTCAAAGTACAAAGTAAAGATCTTTGGTAATCACAACACTTTGATCACCTAAAGTCACTCTCACTACAACACACCTATAGGAATATAGTAATGGATAGCTCAAGTGTGGTGTGAGAAAAGCAAGGAAAGAACTTTGGTGAAAAACACAAGAAATCACTTTTACACTCTCTTGATAAAATCCCTTTTGATAGGAAATATTGGCACTCTATTTTGTGGAGAAAAATCCTTCAGAAAGACTGGGAAAAACTAGCTCTAAGGTCTCCAAAAATCTTGGCTCAAAACAATGACAAAACCCCCTTTTATAGAGGCCAGAAAAATCTGACCGTTGGCTCTGTCAGAGCTTCCGGTCGACCGATCCAGTCGACCGGCAACGGTCAAAATCCGACCGTTGCAGCCTCCGTCGACCGACCCGGTCGACCGAGCAACTGGAGAAGAGAGTAAACTCTCTGTCGGTCGACCGGCCCGGTCGACCGATATTTCCCGAGAGCAAAGCTCTCTGAAGCGGTCGACCGATCCGGTCGACCGTTCTCCAGTGCACACAGGCGTGCACGTCTGTGCATGTCCGGTCGACCGACCCGGTCGACCGGCCACTGTCAGTTCTGAAAAATCAGAACTGCCAGAACCAGAAAAATGGGATTAAAGATTGGTCTTTTAACTTAATAAAAATCCCAGAAATTCACAGTAAATCCAGAAAATAGTTTCAATCAAAATAAAAACTGTTTTTCTAAAAATATGTTTTTCTAAAACTTGTTTTTTCATAACTTCACAAAATACAAAAACAAGATATTTTGAACTTATAAAGCAAAGTGTGTATGGATATGATCCACCACACAATCAAGATGAAATATCTAGTTTTTGACATAAAGCACTAAACTTGTTTTGGTTAAAGGATATGTATATAAGAAATTACCAAAACCCAAAGTAGATATTTTGTCATAAGGAAAATCTCATCAAATACAAAAACAAGATATACTTTTAAAGCATAGTGTGTATGGATATGATCCACTACACAAATAAGATGAATATCTAGTTTTTGACATAAGGCTCTAAACTTGGTTTTGAAAGATATGTATATAGGTAACATCAAAAACCAAGACATGTATTTTGTCCAATGAAAAATCTTTTTACCAAAAAGAAAGAGTCTTTTCTAACTAAAAATTCTTTTATGAAAAGACAATTAAATCTCAAGAGTGTGTGTGTGATATTACTTGAGCAATCCACCAACTATCTATCCTTTACATTTTTTTCTAAAACAAAACAAAATCTTATACATAGACACAAGTCTTCATCTTCTTGAAGTCTTCACTTGAAGGCTTCTCATCTTCTTGACTTGGTCCAAGCTTGATCCAAAGCTCCTTGGATCACCCCGTGCTAGCTCCAAATCTTGACATTTAATCCTTTGTTGAGCTTTGCACCTACTAAGATCTTGATAAAGAATTTGTCACTAATTAAACAAGATCATTAGCAAATATAACTACATGAGTTGATCATCATCAAAACTAGAGTGATAGGCCTTTGGGCCAACACATATAAGAAAAAAATTTAAGCGTGGAGGATGAAATGGTTGCCAATAACGATATAGCCAATCCATTTCACCAAAAACACGGTGGTCCTCCCACCTTACTTCCTTGATAGTAATACATCAATTTGGCTTGACCTTTAAACTTGAAATGCATCCACCACCAAGGCACTAATCTTCTCATTTTTTTTTTTGTGAGAGCCCACACCTACATTAAAAATAAGTGGTATGGATTTTGTTACCCATATCTTTTTCGGTCCATAGGGGTTAGTAACATTTGGAACCCAAATATTTTTATTTGCAAAATTTGAAGAATATAATCTATCAAAACAAAATTTTGCAAGATGGCCTTCGCGGTCACAATGGTACATGTGTACACTCTAGCATACATGTCCGTGGTATAAATGTGAGCATGGTGTGCATGAGATGTATGTTGTGGGGTATGTGCATGAGCATGTGAAATATGTTTCTTGCGAAACATAGACTCCAATTTATTATGATTAAATGCACATTGGCTCAAAGTGGAGCCCAAACAATCAATGTTCCTCTTCAAAATACATATATCATTTTCAATTTTAGAAGAAGAAACATGAACATGATAAACAAGATCCCGTTTTACTTTAGAAATAGAAATATTTTCTTTTCCTTCAAAATAATTTTCTTTTTCAAAGAATCGTTATCCTTCAAACCAATCTCCTTTTCTTTTCAAAGATTCATTTTCTTTTGAAACAATTTAAATTTATTTTTAAAAGAATCCTATTCTTTTAAAATAAAATCATTTTCATTTTTCAATCCTTTATTTTCAACTTTTAACAAATCATATTTTTTAAGAAGCTTTTGACAAAATAATGCAAGCTCATTATATGGCATCTCAACTTCTTTATCAAGCTCGGATTCAGAATTTACCTTAAGGGGGTCATCCCCTTGGACCATATATCATATGTTGGAAGCATCACTTCTTTCATCTGAGTCACTCTCCTTGTAATCTTGTGTTTGTTCCTCAAAGGAGATGAGAGTGTTCCAAACTACAAAAGCCGAATCAAAGTTAGAAACGCTAGATAAATATTTATCATTTAGGGTTGACTTTAAAACATGGATGACTTTTGCATTAGCCTCAAGATTTTTGCCACTTAAAAAGTATGAATTTTAATGGTTGCAAGATAAACATGAAAACCTAGGGCTTTTGAGAAACATGAACATCTTAACTTTCAAAGTTTGGAAGTTAAGAATATCAAACATAGGAGGTGCAATTAAATTCATGTGTGTGTATGCAAATATTATGATTAGCAAAAATAAGATCTTTAACTCTAGGTTATTAGACCGAAATCAAGAGCTTCAAGCTCTGATGCCAATTGTAAATCACCTAGAGGGGGGTGAATAGGTAATGTGCTAATCTAATGCCAAATAATGTAGAATTAAAAACTATTATACAAACTAAAACTACACACCACATATAACCAACGAGTAAAACCGAATTTCCGGTGCAGGGCTCTAGACTTTCTCCTCAAGATTCCTCTAAATTAAGAGTTGAGGTGATACTATAGCTCTCTTGGTTGAATATTAGTGTGAGCACAATATCAAGCATATAAAGAATGAACAATAATAACAATGCTAGATATCAAACAACCTAAGTAAGTATATTTATTTACCACAAGTAATATCAAGCAAATAGAGATATGGACAATAAAGAACATGCAAGATATTAAACACAAGTGAGTAAGAGAGAGAGAGAGATGAGCAATCGCAAACAAGGCAGAATTGTTTCGAGGTTGAGCCACTTGCTCTACGTCCCCGCCTTCACCACAATGAAGGATTTCTACTAAAATTAATCCCGCAAGATCACCCGGTGCCGCAATACCTACAACGAGCTCCCTCAAGAACTCTTGGACCCGCAAGTCCCTCACTTGTTCCCGCAAAAATAACACACGCGAACCCGTAATCTCGCCGAGGCCGCAACCTCTACAACTCCTCCAAATTACAAATTGGAACACTGGGTGTTCTCTTGAGTTGATCACCAACAAACACTCTCACAATAAGGATCCTATTAGAATTAGATATAGCAATGGATAGCTCAAGCTTATTTGAGAAAAACAAGATAGATGTGGAGATAGAATACTCAAAAAATTCTTTTGAAGAAGATCAAGATAAACACTCTTAATAAACTCTCCTTTTGATATGAAAATTAAGCTAAAAAACTAGTAGAGACAACTTTGTTGAAGATGGAAAAAACTAGCTTTAAAAACTTCTCAAAATCTTAACAAAAACTGGCCCAAAGACCCTATTTTATAGGCTGCAGAAAACTAGCCATTGGAGGACCAGAATGGCCTGTCGGTCGATCGGCCGGTTAATCGGCCAATGGTCATATTTTTGAGCATTGGGGTTGCTGGTCGACCGCCCAATCACCACCCCCAGACCACAGAGAAATTTTTCTCTTTCGGTCGACCGCTCGATCGACCGACACCTACTCGAGACTTGGGTAGTGTCAGTCGGTCGACCGTTCGGTCGACCGATCCCATGGACAGTGCATGCGTGCACGTCGGTCGACCAGTCGGACGACCGAGCCTGCTTTTGGTAGATTGGTCGGTCGACTGCAAGCAGCCCCAAATCCAAATTTTCAAGGTTTTTAGAAATTCTTTTAACTTCATTTTAAAACCTATAAAATCTCCATAAAATCTACAAAAATAAGTTTATATAAATACTTTGAAATTGAAATATGTGTGATCAAAAATCAACACATATTACAAATATGTGAACTATTTTTAAGGCATAGAAATTTAAGGTTTAAATCAAAAGCCGTATTTTTCAAAAACAAACTTCTAAATGAAAAACCAATTTTTTCAGAACTTATTCAAATATAAAAATAAGATATTGAAGCACATTTAGAGCATAGCGTGTATAGAAATGATTCAATACGCATAGAGAATGAAATATACTTGTTTTTGACAATAAGCTTAAAATAAGTTTTGATAAATACAAAACTTTAAACACATAAATTAAACTCATCAAAATAAGTTTTAAGACAATATGAAGCAACAATGTATATGGATGAACTCTAATACACATATAAACTATGTAAACTTGTTTTGATAAAATCAATTCATGAAAACAAAAGATGTATTCTTTGAAGATCCAAAAACACAAAAATATATTCTTGAAACTCAAAACCAAAATGGTTAAACTAAAAACTAAAACTATTTAACATGAAAGTTATGAAATATTTTATGTGTGTGCATGTGAGAGATGCAATCCACAACTAATCTATCCTTTACATTTTATCTAAAACAAAAAATTTAAACTTATAAATTAGGACTCAAGTCTTCTTGAAAATCTTCTCTTATAAATCTTCTTCTCCATCTTGACTTGATCCAAACTTGATCCATGAGCTAGACTCTTTTTTGAGTGCTTGATGCGATCTTGAAGCACAAGCTCTTGAATCAACACGTGCTAACTTCAAAGCTTGACTTTGAATCTTTTTGTTGAAGTTAAACGCCGACTAAGATCTTGATTGTGTATCTGAAACTTAATAAACACAAAATCATTAATATTATAACAACATGAGTTAATCATCATCAAATCTAGAGTGATGGGCTTTTGGGCCAATACAAGGTTGAACTTCCGAGTTCATATTCTCCAAAATCATGCTCCCAGAGGTCGAACTCCCGAACTACACTCTCCAAGGTTGTACTTCGATATTGAAAGAATAAATAAAAAATAGGATCCAAAATGTGGCAGGTCACGGGGCCAGCTGAACGGAGCTGCATTCATATCCACGGGTCGTGGGGGCGCGTGTCCGAAACGGTCTGGTTCAGTTCGGCGCGTGTGCACGCATGCGGCAAGGTGGCCCATGGCCCAACACTCATAACAATAGATTATAGAAGAATTGGTATTTATACCACTCAACTTCTTTTGATTTATCCAATGTGGGACTAAATTTTCTTCACAAAATAAGTTTTAAGTCACAAAACTTCAACACGTTGTTACCCTAACACTGCTGGATTTAGTTCAAACTATCAACTACATAATTTAAAGGCAACTTAAAACTATGTATTCATGTTGTGTTTAAATTAAGAAGAGTGACTTATGAGTTTTGGATATGATTTTGAAGGCCACATTGAAGTAATAGGTTATGTGACTTAATTACCTTGAGTGTACAATCATGATAATCTCGATTTACCAAGCCAATAAGGAGATTGAAATGTGTTGGCTTAAGCGGCTCTCATTACTTTAAAATGTGTTGGCTTCAGTGGTCTCCGTGCAGAGCAAAGGGCATTAATTAAGCCAAATCACTGATTTTCGATGATCGTGCCTCTTATTCCCCAACCTTGGACACCGATTTAACTAGAGTCCAACTCTAACAACTTTCTCCCGAGGTCAATCTCCTATTGAGTGCTAGATCGCTCTAGGGCCAACGTCTAGTCGATTTTTAGTTAGGCTGGTTAGTGAGTGCAGTGGAGAAGGTTTTTGGGTAAGGAAGGGTAATGACTCTCCACCTTATCTTGTTTAATGAGTTATGCCCTTAGATCATTTTGGTGCAAAATGTACAAGTAAATAGCATAAAGTAACACTCAAAAAAAGGTATCACCCAAGAATATTTTCTAAGCTAGATGTTTTGCATGTGTATCTTGTCTCCAGCACTGTTCAGTGACTAATCTACAATTCTGCATTATTATATCGCATTTTCCTACCGATTTTGAATAAAATAATGCTTCTCACCCGTGTTATGGTCTCTTTTACAGATACTCAAGACTAGAAGGGTAAAGGGGTAATAAGAGCCTAATTAAAACCAATTTTAGGTAATTAAACCTCATTACTTGGAGGCCAAGTTAGAGAGCTTCAAGAAGATATATTGGATTTAGAAGTTGGGTGCGAATCTAAAGAAAACTGAATCCAATTTACCCAAATACAGAACCATCTAGAAGGTCCTCGCATCTGGACGAAACAACGGAGCGAAACCAGGGACCTAAGTCCCTGGTATTACCACAGAAACGCGACACTTTGCTGTGTTTCCGCGGCTATGTGGTAGATCCACGGGTCGATCTTCGACGCATGGTCTTGTCTCGTCAAAACCTAGCTCCTTTTGCGTATAAATACTGCATTTGAGGGCCAAAAACAGGGCGATAGAGAGCAGTAGCAAGGATTTATCTCTTCCAGTTGTAGAGTAGCATTTTCTTCTCTTATTTTTGTATTTTTCTTTCTTTTTAGATCTTGTAGTGTGGCTGAGTTGATTCGGGGCGAAGAGAGATGAAAGTGCACCTAGAGGGGGGGTGAATAGGTATACTAGCTAACATAGGACAAATGATGCGGAATTAAAAACTTAATTACAACACACTATGTGTCACGCCCCGCTTCCCAAAATACACTGAAGCGGAGACGCAACACGAGTCAGCGACACATATACGTAAGGAAAATACCTCACGTATACGCGCTAAGCCTTAAGTAACTAAAAACAAGCTATAAATCCTAACTATAATGAATCATGATTACTACAATATCACATATAAGCATCAACACATGATATCATATTAAATGAAGAACTGGAATAACAACTGAATCTGATATATCGAGAATAAGGAAATAATCAGAAAGTAAGAAAGGATAAGAATACCGGAACCGAATAGGGAGAAGCTCCAACTCTTCGCGAAGTGTACGGTCTCAACAAAAACTAAACAATAGAAACAAAGCGTCCAATATCTGGACGTGCAAATCCAAGGTCGTCAGAAAGCGACCTGGTGAGTGTATGTGTAAAGGAAAGAGCTCGTGCATATAAACAATGTGCATAGAATAATACAAGGTAAATTGCATACATAAGATAACTTAAATAACATGATAAACAGCAGAACTGAAGGATAACTGAATAACAACCTGAATGAAGATAAAAGGCAACTATCACAACTGTAAACAAACAATGATGCAAGAAGTGTAACCTAGCATATGTCACTAATCTGGTTGGTTATCATTAACCTAACTAATGTAATACTTAGCTGTGTCCCATACCACAGCCGTTTTCTGACATATCAATCAATGTTATCGTTAATGTAATTGCCTGCCAATGTAGTGCATGTGTTTTGAAAGAGTACCGTGATTGCCTGGTACCACGGTCTAACACCCCAGGCGCTGAATCAAGACAAGTCGCAAGGCTCTAATATCTGAAGACTACAGCCCCACACGAAAAGACAACTAGTGTGGCGCCGTAATCCAGGCATAGCTCTGACAACTGACAACTGAATAGGTAGCCAGTACTACCTTGGTTCCCCATGGTTAGAACCCACAACGCGGTTCCATAATAAGTCCTTCCAAATACACGACATGCATCATCAGGCAATTACCCCTATTCCCTGGGTTATGGTGTCTTTTATTAATAAGCAATCAAGGTGATATAATATGTAGTAGTAACTGATATCTCCAATAACTGCTGATGTCATTACTAGCTGATAATCTGATAACTAATAACTGATATCTGAGAACTGAGTATCTGACAACTAATATCTGACATCTGAAATAGGATACTGGAGATATAGTCACTAACACAATGGTGTCACTAACAACTGGTAACTGATACAGATATCTACCAACTCGTATAAACTCTGAACACGTCATATGATCACCAACAAATAATCTCACCAACTGATAAAGTGATGACTAATATCTGATAACTCTAAAATACAAGATTATCGATATCGACTAGATAACTATCACAATAGCTCAATCTCTATTAATTGAAGTAATCAATAACTAAACATGAAGCACAAGGTATGTCCTCGAGATCAACAAGTTAACGGATACCAAAATCATAACGAAGTAAGGGAATTATCCTCAAATAACATATGGTTTAGAATATCTACTTCTGATACTCAACATCTATAAAATATCATCTAAATAAATCTCAAATACTCAACTATAAATTCAGCTACGTCACTCCCATCTTAATGCAGATCCGGCTTCGTTATAAAGAATATAAATCTCAGATCAACTCTGACTCAAGATCAATCCAAATCACGGTCCAACTTTCCTCGCAACTAACTCTAAATCCAGAATAATAAACAACTAGTAAGAACTAACAAGAATACTAATATCCTAGTGACAAAATATAAAGTCCAGAAATGTCTAACATCAAATCACATCTGATCTATTATCGTAGTATCTCTAAACTCTCCTATCAAAAGAGACGTCATATCTACTTATGCACAATATCCAAAAGAGATCTAATCAGAAATAATCACCAAATACATGAATATCAAATCTAATAACTAATATCAATTATATCAACCTCAAGATCGAGCCGAATCAAGTCACAGTCTAAGGCGTATCAAAACTAGGCCTAAACTAACAGTGACAAACTACCAACAAATGAAATGACACTGATACAAGCTCATGTCAACTATGTAAATAAAGTGAACAATCATAGATGTACGGGGCCGGAAAATCCTGGTGGTCGGAGAAAGTGGTTTTAGCTGTAAAAGATTTCCTTGATTCAAGCGAAACGATTACAACCAAAAGAACTACTCTTCCCTCTTTTCCAGTTACAAGGGAGGGAGGATGTCTGAATCTTCCCTTTGTTTAAGGCTGGGTTCTTCGTGTGGCGATGGAGAGTGAATCTTGTTCTCCGTTGACCAGATGACCGTCCTGGACCGTCGGGGGTCTTCTCTTCGGTCGGTAGAAAGAGTAACTCAGCTCAGTCTACCAAAACTCTCAAAGAGGAGGTAGGCGAAGAGCGGCTAGTACTCAGTAAGCTCGCTGAAGAGTCGTGCTTCTCTCTTGATGATCCTCCTGCCTGAATTCGATCGATTTTGATGATGCCTTATCTCAAAGCTCTCTCTCTTCAAACTCCAATCTTCTCCCAAGCTTCGATCCCCTCTTCATAGCAAACAAGGCTATTTATAGGGGTCTCAGGGGGTGAAGGTGCCTCCTGAAAACGCTCCCGAATGAGGGGCCACTACCCGCTACATGCGCGGTGACTGGCCCCGCAATCAGGGCAGTTGCAACTGAGACGCGGGCGCTGAGCCAAACGCGCCTTGAAGTTTGAGACGCGGGCGTCGAGCCAAACGCGCCTTGAGACGCGGGCTTCGGACCTTCACGTCTGGATGCTGAGGCGCGGGCGTCGGGCCGATGCGCCTTGATGCTGAGACGCGGGCTTCGGGCCGACGCGTCTTGATGCTGAGACGCGGGCTTCGGGCCGACGCGTCTGAACGTTGAGACGCGGTGTAGAGCCAACGCGTCTTAATGCTGAGACGCGAGCATCGATTTCTCGCGTCTAGAGCTTGAGACTCTGCTTCCTTAATGGCTGGTCTGTTAGTCATTTTTAGACAGCCTACAGAACCCCCTCCAAAGTTTCTGATATTCCGCAGTTGAATGGGACGGATTTCGGAATACTTTGGATCTTAGCCGTGTTCGCGTTTATGACTGGACTGTTGATGCTTCGGGTTTGATCTTATCTGGAATTGGTCTTCGTGAGTGTACTGTTGAACTCTTTGAAGCCGTCAGAGTTGATCGTGTTGAGTGTCTAGATACACAGTCTAGACCTCCCCGATTGCTTTTAGTCTGTCACGGGTGCGCTTTTGGCCGGGAGTGGTTGGTTGTCTGTTTGTGTCAGTGTACTGTTGAACTGACTTTGCAGAAGCAGGAGACTGGACGCAGGTTCCTTTTTGAAAAAGCAGAGACTGCTTTAAAGACGCGACTTCTTAGCGAGACGCGATGTTTGGCCTGTTTGAGGGGACGCGGACTTTGGAGAGACGCATCTCTTGAAATGCAGACGCGATTTTCTGGGTGCATTTATGATGATGCTGACGGGGCATGTCCACCGAAGAGCCGCGTACTTTGGGACGCGCACCTGTGCCATGTCATGATTACGCCGCCAGCTGGCCTGGGGAAACGGCGAGATTTCGCCTTTTGGCGCGCGGATCCCCCGGTTCATTAAATGAACTGCTCCACGTGTCAACTTCTGACTTGTGGCGGGGTCGCGACGCATGATCTTCCCTGTTTAAACAATGATTTGGCTCCACGCGTCAGGCAGCGATTCGCTGCAGCGTTTATTGGGCCAAACGCTGCGTATCTTCGCGAATCTCCGTGCCTATAAAAGGCAACAGTTGGAGAGATGTATCTTCTTCTCCGAACGAACGCATTCTCTGAGAAAAAGGACTTCCTTCTCTGTTCAACTATTCATCTCCTCGCTCGGATTTCTTGATCTTCAATGGCTCCCAAGACAAAACCGACTGCATCGACCTCAAGGGCGACCGTCGCCGAGGCTGAGAGAGATGCTTCCTCTGCGCAGGAGGGTGTTTTCCGAGGTAAAAATGTACCTTCGGTGTGGGTTCCGCCATTAAAACCTGTTCATAGAACCCTAAGGACCTTTAACACAAGATCGTGTTTGATTCTCGGACGCTGTCCTTGAGATGATAACCGGGGCGCGGGCCTGATGATCCGACGCTGGTGAACTCTGCACTCTGGGTCCTTCACTTAGAATATTTCTAATTGTGAAGGTCTCTGGACGCGATTTGTAGAACGCGGATTTGATCCATGCGTTCTGTGCCGCGTTTTGTGCCATCAGGCGCTGGCGTCCGAGTCCAAGCACTTTGAAATTTCACAAGTCTTGGTTTGCAGAACGCGGATTTGATCCTTGCGTTCTGTGTCTTCAACCGCCGATTTTGTAGAATCTGGCGTTTGAGTCCAAGTACTTCGAATTTTCATAAGTCTTGGTTTGTAGAACGCAGCTTTGCAGGTCTGGACGCGGATTCGAAAAATTCCTGCGTCCAGTATCTCTTCTGCGTTTTGGTGCAAGTTCGCAGGTCTGGACGCGGATGATAACTCCTGCGTCCAATGTCTCGGCTGCGTTTTGAATTATGAACACTTAGCGTCTTCCCTTATTTTTGGCAAAGTATCTGACCAAGTGTCTTTTTCTTTTGCAGTGCCGCATGTTTCAGGTTCACTTGCCAAGATGCACCATTTTGGCCGCGTGGGTGGTGCCGACCACCGTCTGACTTTTGCACTGCGAAGGACCATACCTGTGACTGCTGACAGGTCGCCAGTTCGCAGGGAAATGATTGCCCATGTTAATGAGAGGACTTCTCGGGTGCTCATGACCGATGCAGTCTTCGCAACGGATACCCACATCAAGCTGGAGAAGCCTGCTTTCTTCTTTGGAGATCATGTCAGCGACGGTGGCAACCCAATGTATGACGGGAATTACAGGTGGCTCCGTCAGATAGGGGAGAGGAGATACTTCCTTCCAGCCATGGAGAGGATGCTCCCGTTGTCTTATCTCCAACATCTGTCCGTCCTTCGGAAGATGAAGTGGGACGTGTCCCGGGATATCTCTGAGATTACCCTTGGGAATTTCAAATCCCAGAACGTATACCGTCATGATTGCCATGATCGGGCGGTCCTCGGCTTGTTTCCCGGGTCACGCAAGTCTGAGCTTCCAGTCGGAGAGATCCCGCAGCTTGCCACCACCTTCCTCAACTCGTTCATAGAAGCAGAGGGTGATTATCCGGCCAAGTTCCATTTGCCAGGATGGGCCCACTCCACGGAGAATTCTTGGTGGGGCAGGATGGTGGGTTTCGCCCTCTCCGATCTTGGAGATCTGCTTGAGCATGTGGGATTGTACTCAGCAGTCAGGGCCGTACAATGGGGCATCTGATTTGTCACATACATTGCATTTATGTTGTCACTTTACCACACTTGTTTGCTAATAAATGATATTAATAAGTGTCTTTTTTCTTTGCTAAATGTAGGCCCAAATACTCAAAGGAATAAAAGAAGAACAAGCCCAAAAGCCCACTTTATTCTGAATTAATTCAGAATAAATTCGAAGTGAAGAAATCTGGGCTATATCTTGGCATATCAAGGGGTTGAGAAAAATTCTCCTTGAATCGAGGAATCAAGCTAGAAAATCAAAAGTCGATTCAGTCAGCGGTTGAAGAAGCAACAAGAAAACCAGCAGGAGATACGAGCCTCACTTCAAACCAGGAGCCACCCCCCTCTTGATGTGGCCACCTGGCCACAAGACTGCCGCGGAAACGCGGCAAAAGCCGCGTTTCCGCGGCAATCCTGGGGAGTTACGGGGAGCGTGAACTCCCCCGACCTCCCCGAGATCTTGGTTGTTAGGGTTTTTGCCTATAAAAAGGCATTTGCTGCACTGAAAATGGAGGCCAATGCAGAGTTAGGATTTTAGACTAGTTTTTCATCTTGTAGTTTAGTTTTACTTTTATGTAACTTGTATGTAGCTTAGGGTAGAAGAAGATTCATGTAAGTAAGAGAGAGGGGCTGATGTTGAGAGTGACACCGACGATGTACCCTACTCCTTTCTTTCATTGTCTCAGTAAGCAATAAAGGTAACATTTGTTTAAGTTTGCATCTTTACTTTCCGTTTTGTTTTGCTTTCCTCTTCCTCTTCTACTTTACCTTGGTTGCATGTGTTGAGTGTACAAGTGAAGTCCAAAGCATGTATCACTAAGCTACGTGAGAGCCAGCGATAGTTCATGAAGACGATCTCCTCTTCCAAGCTTCGCATCACTTCGTACTTCATATGCTTGACGATATAATGTGCACGGGGACTGAGTTCAAGTTTATGATCTATGCGTTGAATGCCTCCGAAGCAAAGGTAGAACTTGCGCAGGTTTCCAAGTAAGTCATCACCAAACTAGGTAAGTAATTCTTAGCTCTCTTTCTTTTCTTTTACTTCTTTAGTATAGATCAACACCTCCTCAAACTCTTTCTTCTCCACATCATTGTACATAGTCGCTTTTCATCGTTTTCTGATTTTCCACCTTCTTCATCTCTCCCTTTCTTCTTAACTTTAACCATTTACTTTCTTTTTCTTTTTCATAACTAAAAACAGAGAAGAACTTTCGCTTTTCTTCTTAACGATTTCAATAGAACCGTAAAAAGCTTCCATCGCAAACCCTCCTTGTGGATCACGACCCGCATAGCCACTCGCTATAGCGGAAGTATTGAGCACTTGCACATATTTGTCTTAAGTTCCATAATCTCGTATTTTTTGTGCAGGTTTAGCCTCAATCAAATTTTGGCGCCGTTGCCGGGGAGGGTAACATGTTTTTATTGAAATCTGATATTTTTTTTTTTTTTTTGAAATCTGAATTTTTTTTAGAGCTAAACGAATTTTCTTCTCTGTTGCAGGTTCAGGGCAAGCAAAGCTAAATTTAAGGTTGCAGAAACATATAAGTGGTCTTGGGTCTTTGTTCCAAAAACAGAGACCAAGGACCCTCTGAATTGCCGCGCTTTCGTGGCTTTTGCCGCGTTTTCGCGGCAAGGAGGAGTGCACTACTAACCATCTTTTTGCAGGGCAGCTTGCTTTGCAAAATTCTAGCTTTCTGCAACTCTATTTTCTTTTATATGCCATAACATAAACCTGCTAATAATCAACAGTAAAAAGTTTGTTGCAAAAGTTAAAAATTGATTAGACGTTTGCATTTTAGGCACGCGTTCTTTTCAATTCATTTATTTTTTTTACTGTTGAAGAGTGCTGGAGACAAGGTATGTAAGCATAGCATATAGCATAGGAAACATTCTTGGGTGATATTTGCTTTTGAATGTTACTTTCTTTATCTTGCACACCTTGCACAAAATCATCTTAAGGGCACTAACCCATAACAAGATAAGGTGGGGATTTAATCACCCTTCCTTAGCCCAAAAATCAGAATCCAAGCACTCACTAACCCAAGCCTAACCTAAAATCGAGTAGACGTTGGCCCTAGGGACATCTCGGACTCAATTAGGAGATTATCCTAAGGGGGAAAAATGTTGGAATCTAACTCCTGCAAAATCAGTGTCTAGGAAAGGGATTGAGGGCCGAAAGCCCGAAGGTTGGTGGTTATTAATTAAGGAACGTCTTTGACGGAAAACCTCCCACCAACCTTGCCCTGACCTGGCTGATTAGCTTGTGGTTAAAGTCTACATTAGACCTCCCGTGGACAGTCTAACCAGTTAGGAGTCATCTAGGTCTAGGTCTACCCTAACTTAGGTTAGAATTTTTTTTCTTGTTTGTTTATTTGTTTGTTTTTCTTTCTTTTTTGTTTGTATTCCATTGTGTGATATGGCTTATAATAATAATTTTTTCAACTATAATAATAATCCATATTACACATCAAACTCTTTTTCGGATATCACCAACCCGGCATATCATGACTTTAACCAACCTAGTGTGCCGGATTGGTCTTATCCGAATCAATATGACCCATACCCCCATCTAATAACTATAATTTCCATAATGATTTCAACTCTTCACCGAGTCAGTGGGATTCAACTCCCCCGAGCATAATTTCCAACCACCTTGCCCTCCTTCTCCACCCAGTCCACATTATGTTCAAGATTCATACTCAGTTCCACCCGTCCAAAATAGGAAACCATCAATTTTGGAACGGAGTATGCGTGAGTCTAAACACAAATCCCAAAATCTGATGGACTCACAATTTCAATACCACTTCCAAGACAACTCTTCATCTTTTCATCAAAACAATGAACCCATCAATTATGAAAAGATGCTAGAAGCCATGACTCATGCTCAAAATGCTAGAAATCGTGACATAGATATGATGGTCGAATCTCTACGTTCCCACCGTCCTGATGTCACTAACCATTCTGTTAGAGCCAAAGAGTCATGTTGTTTTGGAAATCAAGATTCTATTTCAGAACAACCATTTGAACTTATCCAAACTCCAAATTTTGAAAAAGATATTGACAGTTTGGCAAGTTATTCCTTTCATGAAATAGAACTTGAGAATGAATATGATCTTGAACCCCAACTTAGTGATTCAATGCTTCTTCCTGATTCAATAATGACTCCGGTATCTTCACCTGATTTCGATCTTTTCCCCGAGTCAACATTGGATCCTGTACCAATCCATAATGAAATTGAATCACCCATCTGTAAGGATCATATTGAACTTGACCAATTATACACTCTTGAAAATCCCATGGATAAATTGGCAAGTTCTCAATTTTTTGATATTGAAGTCAATGAGATATGTGACCTAGATTCTCATATCTGTGATCCAGTTCAACTTTCTGAATCAATCTTGACTCCTGTTGTGTTACCAAACTTGAGTAATGTTTTAGAGTCAGTTTTGATTCCTCCACCTATCATTCATGAACTGGAATCACCCACATTAAGTCACATTCCATTATTAGAAAATACATGTGGACTGGAGTTTCAATTTCTTGACTTGGACCCAATTTCTGAACCTATTTCGACTCCTGAACCTTTACTTGACTTAAGTCACCTTCCTGAGTCGGTATTAGTTCCTGTCCTTCCTGAATCCAAGTCAACTGTTCTATCATTTCATACTCCATTCTGGGACGAGGTGGTTGACAAATTTGACTCCGAAATCAATTATGGAATTTGGAAATTAGATGGGGTTAAATTTTTAATAAAACTTCTTAATGGAGTTATCTTTTTAGTGGGTTATATTAAAGATATTTTTGGTGGGTTCCTTCGAGACCCAAGAAAAGTTGATTGGGCCGCGTTTCGTGGACCAATCAGACCACCACCGGAACCACCACCTTAAGGTAACTATTTTCCTTCCCTGTCGTCTTTTTCATGCATCTATGCATTAATTCATACATTGAGGACAATGCATGAGATAGGTGTGGGGAGGGTCTAACATAACTTTTCTTTTTCTTTAAAATAAAAAAATAAAAAATAAAAAAAAAAATTAACATTTTTCTTTACTTTTAAAAACTTTTTGAAAAATAGAAACAATATTTTGACTTATTTTTGTAAGAAATTAAGTTAATTTTAAGGAATAGGAAAATCCAAATTAGGATTTCTTATACTTGGTCAAAATAAGATAATTTGTTTGATTTTTAGGGTTAGGAAGATAATTTGTCAAAGTAATTTAGTCTTGATCTTTACCTTGATGAAATATGCATACTTCATACACTTACACACTTAGGGTTCAAAAACAAAGATTCTTATGCCTTATAAAAATATATATATATATATATATAAAAAAAAATGAATAAGTCTAAATTATTGATTAGCTAGGTGCTTTGGCCTAAGCAAGCCTTAGTATTTATGCGAAAGATAATTAGATAAGTTTGAAAGAAAAAAAAAAAGAAAAAATGAATAAATCTAATTATTGATTAGCTAGGTGCTTTGGCCTAAGCAAGCCTTAGTATTTACGCGAAAGATGATTAGATCCTCTGATTAAACTGGGTATTTGTGCCTAATAAAGCATAAGTATTCACGCCTAAAAGGGATTCATATAATAAAGTCCTTAGTTTTGTGGCCTTGTTTGCTCGAGTCCTTAAGTCCTAGGGGTGTCTTCTCACCTGGTGCCCTAAGACCGTCTGGTTTGGGAGTCATCGATTAAAGGCTCGTTACATGGGCAGATTAGAAAGCCTAATAGAACTAAGGAATAATACCACAAAAAAAAAAAAAACAAAAAAAAGTATATATATAAATAAATAAGGCATAAGAGTTAGAGTTAATGAACCCTTAGTCAAAATTTTCACAGTCACAAGGTGCATATGACTTAGGGTAAAGAAATAGACTAGATGAGAAGTACAATTTGTCTCCTTACTTTGATTGATAACAAATTTTTGAATAGAGACTAAAGTTTAGGAATGAAAGATTCGGTTTTCCTATAACTTATAGATTGCTTAGATCTTACAATCATATTTCAAATATTTTTCTCTTTCAAAATGCTTTTCGAAAATACTAACTCTTTATTTCCCTTTCTTTATGGATTTTGTGGGTGTAATCCGCTGAAAACCCTCACGAGACAAAACTCGTCCTCTAGGGGAACCTAGAGGTTTAACGGCTTGTTGCACATGCTCAGTGCAATCGCGTGACCTGCGAAAGTGGTCTAATAATTGATTCGAGTTAGTCTAATGTTTTGCTCGAGGGCGAGCAAAAGATAAGTGTGGGGGTGTGATTTGTCACATACATTGCATTTATGTTGTCACTTTACCACACTTGTTTGCTAATAAATGATATTAATAAGTGTCTTTTTTCTTTGCTAAATGTAGGCCCAAATACTCAAAGGAATAAAAGAAGAACAAGCCCAAAAGCCCACTTTATTCTGAATTAATTCAGAATAAATTCGAAGTGAAGAAATCTGGGCTATATCTTGGCATATCAAGGGGTTGAGAAAAATTCTCCTTGAATCGAGGAATCAAGCTAGAAAATCAAAAGTCGATTCAGTCAGCGGTTGAAGAAGCAACAAGAAAACCAGCAGGAGATACGAGCCTCACTTCAAACCAGGAGCCACCCCCCTCTTGATGTGGCCACCTGGCCACAAGACTGCCGCGGAAACGCGGCAAAAGCCGCGTTTCCGCGGCAATCCTGGGGAGTTACGGGGAGCGTGAACTCCCCCGACCTCCCCGAGATCTTGGTTGTTAGGGTTTTTGCCTATAAAAAGGCATTTGCTGCACTGAAAATGGAGGCCAATGCAGAGTTAGGATTTTAGACTAGTTTTTCATCTTGTAGTTTAGTTTTACTTTTATGTAACTTGTATGTAGCTTAGGGTAGAAGAAGATTCATGTAAGTAAGAGAGAGGGGCTGATGTTGAGAGTGACACCGACGATGTACCCTACTCCTTTCTTTCATTGTCTCAGTAAGCAATAAAGGTAACATTTGTTTAAGTTTGCATCTTTACTTTCCGTTTTGTTTTGCTTTCCTCTTCCTCTTCTACTTTACCTTGGTTGCATGTGTTGAGTGTACAAGTGAAGTCCAAAGCATGTATCACTAAGCTACGTGAGAGCCAGCGATAGTTCATGAAGACGATCTCCTCTTCCAAGCTTCGCATCACTTCGTACTTCATATGCTTGACGATATAATGTGCACGGGGACTGAGTTCAAGTTTATGATCTATGCGTTGAATGCCTCCGAAGCAAAGGTAGAACTTGCGCAGGTTTCCAAGTAAGTCATCACCAAACTAGGTAAGTAATTCTTAGCTCTCTTTCTTTTCTTTTACTTCTTTAGTATAGATCAACACCTCCTCAAACTCTTTCTTCTCCACATCATTGTACATAGTCGCTTTTCATCGTTTTCTGATTTTCCACCTTCTTCATCTCTCCCTTTCTTCTTAACTTTAACCATTTACTTTCTTTTTCTTTTTCATAACTAAAAACAGAGAAGAACTTTCGCTTTTCTTCTTAACGATTTCAATAGAACCGTAAAAAGCTTCCATCGCAAACCCTCCTTGTGGATCACGACCCGCATAGCCACTCGCTATAGCGGAAGTATTGAGCACTTGCACATATTTGTCTTAAGTTCCATAATCTCGTATTTTTTGTGCAGGTTTAGCCTCAATCAGCATCCCAATGAGCTCTCACAACTTCTTCGGGATCTTGGAGCGCTACAACCCTCAGACGGGGACATTCTTTACCCCGGTTGGAGAAATGGGCCTTGCACTGCATGAGTTGCATGAGGTCTCGGGGCTGGTGATGGGGGAGTTCCCTTATGAAGAATATGTCCCGACTGCTAGGGAGCTTGACCTTATAAAGAAGGATTCCCCTGAGGTGTACGAGACCTATTGGGAAGTGATGTGCCACTTCCATATTTGTGGTCAGGTAACCGGTTGGAGGACGCATGGAGTTAGGCATCTATCCTGGGCCAATTACTTATTCAGCAATGTCAGCAAGAAGGATCATTCGATAACTCGACTGGCTCCCCTCTCTGAACAGGGAGTTGACGACATGGTCGCACAAGCTTCTGAGGGCTTTTACACCACTGGGTCGAACGAGGACGGCTTCGAACCTGATACGCTTTTCGAAAGCTATCATCACCGGGCCCGGGCTTCTATCTCTAGTCGAGCGCTGTTGGCGGGCTTCTTGATGCTGTGGTTGAAGCGTTGCGTGGTACCTACACGGCCACATGAAGTCATTATTGCCGACGTGGTGTATCCAGCAGTGCTCCTGGCCCATGGCCGTCCTATAGCCCTTCTTCCGGCCATGGCGGCTGGCATTCAGAGCGGGTTGCGGGCGCTAGCCAAGAGACTATGCGAGGCTCCAAGGACTGTCGACTCTCAAGGCAAGCCGTATGTTGACTCAGAGGGAAACCCGATGGCAAGGCGCCCCAACCCCCGAATGGAGTTGCCTTACACGTATCTCATGGCCTGGTACGTGATGCATTGCCCTTCTCTGATGACAACGGCGCGTGGGAGTACGAGTCCTGTCCCTTTTGTGAGGCGGCTGGAAGACTCGGATTGGAGTGACACCTATATATATTATATTCGGAGACGTCTCTCAAATGCCGCCAATTACCAGCTCAACCGCTGCTTCCCTAGAATTCCTGGTGCATCCTTTGGTGAGCAATTCACTGATTCTATAGGTCGGGATGACCTCACCCAACTGTCTGCGGGAGTCTTCCGGTGGTTGATCAATATACGACCAGGATATGTGCTGTTTCGCCAAGGGACTTCCTGCACTATCGAACCGTATATGCCAAGTCGTTTTGCCCGACAGTTTGGCTATGCTCAGCTTTATGTCGGCAATCCGAATACACAACTCGCCTTCAATGGGAATTTGTGCGAAGGTGCTCGAGCCTGGTATTATAGCGTGGCTGGGGGGACAGAGGCAACTTTCCGTTTGCCCGTCGAGGAGCCGAAGAACCTTACCAGCTTCACTTTCTGCACCTGGTATTCTCGGGTAAACCAGTCACCGGATTTTGCCCCTGGGTATACGGGTATTGAGGGCATTAATGCCTATCTCAAAACACAGTCGGAGTCTGGCAAATGCTTGCACATGATCACCCAGTATTTAAAGGTCCAGAAAGAGCTGGAGAGAGCATCTCAGAGAGAAGCCGAGGGAGGCTCAAGAGAGGAGCTCCGAGTAACCCGGAGTAGAACCAAGCTAGGGCCACAGGAGGGGCCTTCTACCGCCAAGGCTCAAGAATTGGTGAGTAAGCGTCGTCGGGGTCCTACCTCAACTGCTGGTCCTGTTTCGAAGAGGGCTCGGAGGGATTTAGCAACAGAAGTCTCTCCCTCGGAAGGCATTTCTGCTGGAGTTGAGGACTGTCCTGAAGACCTCTTTATCATGGTTGAGGAACCGCCAGAGGATAAAAATCTCCCCAGTTTAATCCGTGCTCCTAGGTCGCACAGAGGGACCTGTAAGATTGCGGGAGAGGGGGAATTGGTTGACAAACTCACTATAGCTGACGAGGAAGTACAGCTCGTGGGAGGGAATGTCCAAATTCCAGGGTTCTCAGCTCGGTCTGAGCCTTCTTCTGCTCGTGAAGGGAGAGACAAGGCACAGCGGTCAGGGCCTCCTAGTGTCTTCATCTCCAGCGCTCGGATAATCGACCCTAGTCCTACCACTGGGGTGATTGGTGGCAAGGCTCCGGTCACCGAGGACCTTTGCGTTGAACTGTCGTCTTCCGCGTCTGATACGGAAAGCGACTTTGAAGATAAATTCGACTACGGCCATGAACCTGCTTTTCCTGACCCGAGTAAGTTCTCACGCATCTCGGAGGGGGTAGCTGTTGAAGTTGGGGAGCCTTCCACTTTGCCAGGAGGGGAAACAACCATTGAGGCTGAGGAGGCTTTCACTCCGCCGGTGGAGAAGGCTACTGCTGAAGCTGGGGAGACTCCCATTCTACAGGACTCGACGCCTCTGGACCTCGAACCTAGTAAGGCAGCTTTGACTGAGGGGGCTCAGGTGGGGAGTCTGACGATCGGCACCCTTCCAGAAGGCCACACAGCTCAATCCTCGGTGGAAGTTTCTGAAGAGGTTGTGCTTACAACTCCTTCCTTGGTCGTGGAGGCTCCTGCAGAGGCGGCGCTCCAGGAAGCGCCAGTGGGTAGTCTTGCTCTTGCCACATCGACGGCCGGCACGGCTCTCGTGCGAGAAGACCCGCCCTATATCCCTTATCCCGTGACAGAAAAAGGGTCGGGAAGCTTCTTAGGTGGTGAAGACATGGGGGAGCTGGCACGTCAGATGGTGCAACAATTCTTCACCTCGATGGGATCATGTATTGATCTCATCTTCCGTGGACACAGCACCTTCCAGTTCGCCCAGAGGCTTCTTGAAAATATGGCCGTGAGCGTCGAATTGGCGGGAGGCCCTTCACTTGCCAGGGCATGCCTGCAGGTGGTAGAGCAACTTGGAGATAACCTGCGGGAGCTGGAATCTTTGGAAGATGCTGGTTCTTCCGGTGAGGCCCAGGCCATCCTGACTAGGCTCCTAGCTGCTCAGGAACGGGAGCGACAGGAGGCGGAGGCGCAGATCACTGCCGGGGTCCGTGACCTTGAATATTCCAAGGCTGAATTTCAAAAATTAGCCGGAGATTCGAGGGAATCTGAGCTCAGTGTGCAGAGCACGGAGCAGGTCATCCTCAGAACTCGGGACATTATCGCCAAGGCGGAAGCTGTTCTTGCGCTAAATGAGGAGAAACTTGTTTCCCTCAAAAAGGAGCTTGAGGAGCAACGGGCTGCTATGGCGCGTGCTGAAGAGAGTCTATCCCTACAATCTTCCAGGGTGGAATCTCTGCGGATGCAGCTGGCTGCCAGAAGTTTCTTATCTGAGGCGGAGCTGCGGGACCGGGCTATCATGGAGGCTGAGAGGACGCGCCAGCATGAGATTCACCGCCTTAGGGAACAAATCCGTTCCTTGGTGAACCAGGACATTTAGCCTTCTTTTCTTCTTCTTCTTTTTTTTTTGTAAAGAAAAGGGACACTCTATTTATTAAGAGTGTTTGTATCCACTTCTATCATTTCTTGATATAGAAGTTTTCTTTAGAGCTTTTGTCCCAATTTCTTTGTCCTGTTGTGGATGAGTCCAACTCTTGATCACTAGTTGTGATTACTGAACTTAGGTAGGGCTAAGTTCTTTTAATGAGACGCGGTCTTGGCGAGACGCGGCATTAATCCCACAGGGTGAGACGCGGTCATCAGTCTACCGGAACTTAGATTTCACTAAGTCCTTTTACTGAGACGCAGCGTCAATCATAAAGTGAGACGCGGTCATCATTTCATAAGAACTTAGATTCTACTAAGTCCTTTTGATGAGACGCGGCGTCAATCACAAATCGGAACGCGGTCTTCTTGATGAGATGCGGCGTCAATCAAAAGATGAGACGCGGCATTGATCCGTAAAGTAAGACGCGGCTGTCAGTCCCTGAGACGCAGCGTCAATCACAAGGTGAGACGCAGCTCTGAATAACGCAAATCTGTCTTGCGCGGATCGGGCAGACGCAAGAGATGCAGCCTTGTCTGCTGAAGGGACGCGGCTTTCCCACCTGCGTCTAATGTGATCTGACTCAAGATTTTAGGAGATCTTTGCTCGTCAGGTCTCCTCTGTCGATTGGGATTCCGAGTCATCCGTTGATTCCCAAAGCAGGTATCCACGCGTCAACTCCTCATTGGACTCAGGAGTTACTGCCCTTAAAGGCAAAACCGACGCGGGCGGTTGAAAATCGGTGCTTGCGACGGTTTCCAAAGCAGCGTTCCACGCGTCAATCCTCCACTGGGCTTTGACAATCGTGCGTGATGGTTCCCAAAGCGTCGTTCCACGCGTCAATCCTCCACTGGGCTTTGACAATCGTGCGTGACGGTTCCAATTAACGCCCCATTAATGGCAGTTATTAGGGCCTGCCTATAAATAGGGTGCGCTCCCCTTCTATAATCCAAGCTTGGATTATTTCTCTTTGGATTGCTCTGAGAAATCCCACCTTCTTCAGAAAAGAGTTTCTTGATAGGGACTCCGTCTCCATGGACGAAGGTAATTCCGAGGATGAAGATGACCCAGAGCTCTCACGCTTCGGTTTGGTCTCTTCAAGAAGAACCCCCTCTCGGATCATCTTGGACGCCTGCGTTTGGGTGCAGAGAGGCCAACTCTGGCCAGAGGTCTCTGCTGGTATGTCCCCCGATGATGTGTATAGCCTGAACTTCGGTATGATGATCTGAATGAAGTCCCGGTGCATTCCTCCTCTGGAATTTGTGCCAGTGACTTGACTTCTCTGAATGCAGGCGCTTGACGCTGGCTTTGCCCATTGCGTTTTACTGCCTTGGCGCGTTTCAGACCTGAATCTTGCAACTCCTGTTCACCCAACAGAGAGATGGCAATTTTTGGCGTTCTGAAATTCTTTGCGTCTGGTGCATTAGGCGCGGGTACAAACTGAGGCCGCGTTTGAATCTTATGCGTGGTGCAGTTTGACTTGCGTCTGTTTGCCTGTGCGGGTCATTCCCGCGTCTGAAGTCTTGAATGGCTGCCGCGTTCTGTTACTCAGTTTCCTTTATAAAAATGTACTGAGTTCCAGATTTTCTGACTCTCTTGCTTATTCTTTGCAGGTAGGCTTGCTTGTCCTTTTTCAGGTTTGCTGGGCCCCAGAAAGAATATACCGGCTGGCGAACTTGCTCCACATTCGTTTGTGAGAGATTAAATTATGGTCCTCGTCGTTTGTGAGAGATTAAATTATATCTCTGACGAGGACCCAACCCTCGCCAAGGTCTCTTCAGATCTGGTGCAAGAGATGGATAGGCTGAGTATCGGCGAGGGTGGTCCGGCGGTTACGGTGGCGGAAAGATCCTCTTCCTCTCCCTACCCCAGAAGTGACATCAAGGACATTCCGTTGGATGGCCTACTGGGGAAAGGGATGGTGATGAATGCAGGACTCTCTGCTGCCGCTGGACCGAGTGGAGGGTGGCATCCTTTGTGATGACTCCGAAACTTCTGCTCTCACCCCAAGAGTGACTCCATGTTTGTTGGATGATCTGCTAGGGAAAGAGACGCGCCTGAACGAAGGGTTGCAGGACCTTCTGTTGCCACCGGACCTCAAGAACACTATTGCTCTCGGCTTGGTCAGCTAGGGCGCTTTCGAAGTTGGCGTCATGCATCAAAGTGCAACCGGTTCCAACAGTCGCCATTTCTTCAGACATCATGCACTTAGGATCAGATGCGGCTTCAAGGAGTGAGTACGGCCTCAGAGAGAGAGAGGGACTTCTTTGTACTCCTTAATTGTAACACTCAATCTTATTGTATAAGAGAGCGTTTTGAGAGCATTTTGTATCACTTTCATGTGTTTGGATATGAATAAAAGTGACACTTTTCTTTTTGCCTCTTTCTGTTGTCTTGAACGTTTTGTTTTAGAAGCAAAAGAATGATTTTGGTGGACCTGCCACTTTATAAAAGAAAGTGACAAGTGGAGCGCGTACCCCCAGAGAAGGTGAACTTTTATCAAGGATTTGGGATTAACTTGATTTAAGATCAGCTGGGGATTTTGATGGAAGCATTGTTTATCGGTGTAATGTTAACCAATAATGCCTCCCAAATGAATTTGATACTCGGTTGGGGAGAATATCAAATGAAACTAGACTCGTGGGGGATCTAGTAGGATTTTTACCGTTAGAGGTGTGATATTAACTTAACGGTTTAGAAGTAGTCTTGTCAGAAGTGTAATGTTAACTTGACAAGGATGTGAGTTAGAGGTGTGATATTAACCTAACTCATCAGCATCTCAGTTTTATTTGGGAAAACTGAGGGTGTCACTGTCATAGGTGTGATGTTTAACTTAACAGTGATAGTAATGCTAGAGGTGTAATGTTGAACTTGGCATTAGTCGTCTCGGCTTAAAGAAGTCGAGGAAAGGTCATAGCCATAGGTATATTGTTGAACTTAGCAATGACTCGGATGCTAGAAGTGTAGTGTTAACTTGGCATCGTCCATTTCAGCTTCGATATGGAAGTCTGAAGAAAGGTGACTATCAGAGGTGTGATATTAACTTGACAGGCACTCGATGTACTGCTTAGAGGTGTAATGTTAACTTAAACAGTAGTTTGTCAGAGGTGTGATATTAACTTGACAAGAATTTGCTTGCGATAGGAGCAATTTGAGGACCTGTCATTCTATTGATGAGAATTGACAAGTGGAATTTGAGGTGCCAGAGGTATAGTGTTAACTTGGCAAATTTGAGAGTTTGTTACTCTATGCAGAGTTAACAAGCCAGGTTTGTACTCGACAAAGAGTATTCATTACCAGAGGTATAGTGTTAACATGGTAATGATTGCATTTTGTGGTCCTACCATTCTATGGGTGAGAATTGGTAAAGGGATTTTTGGAGGGAAGAGTGGAATCAAGTCCACTTAGGATTTTTAGCAAACCCTCAGCTATCAACGGGTTTGTCATGCCTTTACCAACTACCGTTTGAGTTGGGCTAGCCATGCTATTCCCCTCAGCATGATGAGTTGTCGAAGACTTGTGTTGGACTTAAAAGCCAACATTTTCTTCTATCCTTAGCCGTCGGAGGCGTCGGATCAAATGGGAACGTGTCCTTTAGGATTTTTAGCAAATCCTCAGCTGTCAACGGGTTTGTCATGCCTTTACCAACTACCGTTTGAGTTGGGCTAGCCATGCTATTCCCCTCAGCATGATGAGTTGTCGAAGACTTATGTTGGACTTAAAAGCCAACATTTTCCTCTATCCTTAGCCGTCAAGGGCGTCGGATGTTTGATCAGAGGTGTATTTTTAACTTGATCGGTGGAAGAATGCCATCTAGGGATAGTATTTCTTCAGGAATTTGCCATTGATTGGCATCATGAGTGTATCGCCATTTGAGGTTATGAGGCGATACGATCCATTTGAGTAGACTGACTCTACCACAAATGGTCCTTCCCATTTGGGTTGGAATTTTCCTTTCGTCTTGTGTGTCATGACCATGGGTCTTCGGACGGCTAAGACGAGGTCGCCTTTCCTGAAAGTTCGCGATTTGACTTTCTTGTTGAAGGCTCTGGTGATACGAGCTTGGTAAAGCTCGATTTGCTGTTGGGCCTGCAGACGCTTGTCGTCCAAGGCTTCCAATTCTTGGAGTCGCTGTCGATGCTTCTCCTCTGTTGTCATTTCCGCTGTCAAGGCGACGCGAAGAGATGGAATTTGGATTTCCAGTGGAAGGACGGCTTCGCATCCGTATACCAAGGAAAATGGCGTGGCTTTAGTTGGGGTTCGCACAGTCGTGCGATAGGCCCATAAGCATTCGCCCAACTTATCGTCCCAGTCTCGTTGACTTTTCGAGACGAATTTCTTGAGAAGCTTGCCAATAGTCTTATTGAAAGCTTTTGCGAGGCCGTTAGCGGGCGGATAGTATGCCGTTGATGACACACTCTGGATTCTGAACTTGGCGCAGAATCTCTGAAAAGCCTGGCTGATGAACTGGGGTCCATTGTCATGGACAATCCGCCGAGGCACACCGAAGCGGTAAATAACGTGATGTTTCACGAACTTGATCACGTTAGAAGATTTCACCTCTTTCAAAGGGATAGCTTCGGCCCACTTTGAGAAGTAATCGGTTATCGCTAGGATGAACCGATGTCCCTTTGATGATGGTGGGCTGATAGGACCAACCACGTCCATCCCCCACATTTCGAACGGCCAGGTAGAGGTCGTAGAGTGGAGGTATCCTGGTGCTTGATGGATGAAATCGCCATGTATTTGACAGGCGTGACATCTTTTGGCATAGGCAACAGCATCGGCAACCATCTTGGGCCAGTAGTAACCCAATCTTTGGAGTCGGTTTGCCAGCTTCGGGCCAGGTTGATGAGCTCCACACGTACCATCGTGGGCTTCTTTCAACACTTCGTGGGCTTCTTTTGATGAGAGGCACCGGAGCAGGATCCCATCATGCGATCTACGATACAATGTTCGCGAAATCGCATTGTAGTAGAATTTGGAGGCTTTCCTTCGGATGGCAGCCGCCTCCCTGGTGTCTTCGGGCAAGATGCCGTATAAGACAAAATCAATGTAGGGGAATCGCCAGTCTTTAAGCTCTGGATCGGTCGACACTTCAAGTGTTTCCTTACCGCGACGATCTCCCGTTGACCTCTGGTAGTCTCCGAGGGGACTTTTTGGGCAGTATAGGTCGTGGCTATAGACGAATACCTTCTCCATTGCTCCAGCTGGAAGAGCTAAGGAGGCAGCAAGGGATGCAAGTGCATCTGCATGCGCATTTTGCTTGCGCGGTACATGGTCGATGTAGAAGTTTGAAAACCTCTCGGCCATGTGGATTGTCGCGTTGTAGTAGGGTACTAGATCTTCATGCCTGACCTCATACTCTCCGCGAACTTGGCTGATGATGAGTTTAGAATCACCGTATGCCTCGAGATTTTTAACGCCAATCTCATCGGCGAATTGCATCCCAATCAAAAGAGCGTTGTATTCCGCCACATTGTTGGAACAGGGCTCGGTTAACGAGATAGCTCGGGGAATCACGTAATTTTGTGGGGAGACGAGTACCACTCCTACCCCCGCTACTGTGTGTCCCTTCGAGCTTGCCCTTGATGCACCGTCGAAGAAAAGTTGCCATACTTGACTTTCGAACGACGTCTGAGCTAGGCAGACTTCGGCGACCTCATCTGGGAGATCCTCGTAGAGTTTGGCTGCCCTGGGATCTGGGTGTTCAGCTAGGAAGTCCGCCACCGCTTGTCCTTTAATGGCTTTTTGTGGCAGAAAATGCATCTCATATTGTGATAGCAATATGGCCCATTTTGCCAGCCGGCCATTTAGTGAAGAAGGCTTTGTCATAAGTAACCTCAGGGGGTTGACTTTGGATATGACATTTATGGTTTGGCCCACCAGATAGTGTCGCATTTTCTGAATGGCGAACACCAGTGCCAAACATTCCTTCTCGATCGGGTTGTACCGATGTTCGGCTCCGATCATCGTTCTACTTAGGTAGTAGATTGCTTGTTCTCGCCCCTGGTGATCATTCTGAGCTAGTAGAGCTCCCAAAGAATGATCCATTGATCGGACGTACACCAGGAAAGGCTTTCCGGATACCGGAGCTGCCAGGACTGGTGGTTGGGTGAGGTAGTGCTTGATCTCCTCAAATGCTTGCTGGCAAGCGTCGTCCCAAATGAACGAAACGCCCTTCTTCATCAGCTTAGCGAAGGGTTGGCATCTCCCGGAGAGATTTGAAATGAATCTGCGGATGTATGCCAATCGTCCTTGTAATCCTCTGAGCTCCTTGAGGCTTCTGGGGGGTTGCATCTCTTGGATAGCACGGACTTTCTCCGGATCCAAATGGATTCCTGTGGAAGTCACAACAAACCCTAGGAATTTGCCACTGGCTACCCCCAGGAAAGACTTGGTGGGGTTCATCTTCAATTGATGAGCCCGCATGATGTCGAAGACCACCCTCAGGTCTGCTATGTGATCACCTTTAGTGCGGCTTTTCACCGCGATGTCGTCGACATAACATTCCACCGTTTTGCGTATCTGCCGATGGAAAATGGCATTCATGGCCCTTTGGTAGGTTGCCCCCGCATTTTTCAGACCGAAGGGCATGACGGTGTAGCAATATACCCCTAGAGGTGTCCTGAAGGAGGTGTGCTTTTCGTCATCGGGATACATCTTGATTTGATTATATCCTGAGAACCCGTCCATAAAGGACATTCGCTCGAATCCACAAGTATTGTCAATCATGACATCTGTGATTGGCAATGGGAATTCGTCTTTGGGGCAGGCCTCGTTTAGATCACGGAAGTCGATGCAGATCCGGATCTTCCCGTTCTTCTTGGCGACGGGGACGATGTTGGCTACCCAGTCGGGATGCTGTTCCTCCCTGATAAAGCCGGAGTCAATAAGCTTCCTGACTTCTGATTGGATTGCCTCCATTATCTCTGGACGGAACCGTCGCTGCTGTTGTTTAACAGGCTTCATGTCCGGATTGATGTTGAGGCGATGCATAGCCACTTGAGGATCAAGTCCAGGCATGTCCTCATAATTCCAGGCGAAGACATCTATATACTCTTGTACAAGAGATATTAAATCCTTCTTCTCTGGAGGCGACAGGCCGTCACTTATGAAGATGGGTTTAGGATTGTCTTCATCTCCTAGGTTGACTTGAACAACCTCGTCTTCTGTGGGTGGCTCACGCTGTTCAAAGCGGATGTCCCAAAGAGCATTCAAATGTTTGATCCAAGGATCTGTATCGGATTGGATCATTTCTTCATCTTCATCCTCCAGATGGCTTGTCGAAACCATGTTTACTGAAAGCCCTTTGAAGATGTTGCCGACACTGACATCTGATTCCCATGAAGACGTGTCTGATGAGCAGTCATGGCTTGACAGTCTCTCCGAATCAGAGGCTGATGGCACTGGAGTTGATATATAGCCCAACCCCCGGCGCGTCCGATGATAGTAATCAGGGGTTTTCCCTTTCGGTACAAAGGATCGAAGCAGTGTTCTTCTTCCTTTTCCGAAGTTCAACCCAGGCCTGTTGGTTAGATCATACCCCATGCGCTTCATCATCTTGAGCGTTCTCGGTTCATAATGATCGAACTGAGGGGATTCATCCTCACCTTCCGATTCTTCGTGGGGCATTGGTTCAGACGCGATTCGCCCAAAAAATATTGGTCTTTGGCCTTTTCGTCTGGCTGGAACCATGAATACAGACTCTTGCGCGTCACCATTATCTTGGTATGTCCCGAAGGATGATTTCACCGGTACATGCAAAGATGTCAAAGCATCTATTGCCGACCAGAGGTCATCGTCCACGTCGGTAGTGGTATCCGACGGTATTGAATCGGAAACATACACAGGAAAATACGCAAAGTCTAAATCTTCATTAATGTACCAACCACCCGCATCGTCGGTGGTATCAACATCGAGCTTATTAGTGCTCTTTACAATGGGCTCCAACTCCCACAGGCACTCTTCTTTCTCAGGCTCAACGTCAGCTTCATTACCAGAGTCTGGCTCCTCTGGTTGTGGGGTTTCATTAGTCTCCTCCGGATCCTGATATAAGAGGGAGTCCGTGAAATAATTTTCAACCCCTTTAAACGGATGCCTTTCGGCAATCAACGTTCGGACCTGTCCACTCTCGTCAATGTATTTCATGACTTGGTGGAGAGTAGAGGGAACGATGGAATTGCGGTGAATCCATGGTCGTCCCAGCAACAGGTTGTAGGAAGTGTCCGCATCAATGACGTAACACGTCACTTCTGACTTGAGGCTCCCGATCTGACATTTGAGCTTGATCTTCCCCATTGGGCGGGAGCTGTTGGCATTGAACCCGTAAATAGTCGTCTGGGTAGGGCTCAGACGATGGGTAGGAATGCCTAGAAATTGCATAACCCGGCGAGGTATGATACTCAGCGCGGACCCTGGGTCTACCTGGATGCGGTTCACCTCGGATGACCCAATATACCCTGTGAAGTATAGGGGTCGGTCATGCTTCCCTTTAACCTGCATGTCGTCTGTTGTGAAGGTGATGCAGGGAGCATTTGGGGAGGTGTGGAGGCAATCCTCTACATCTTCTTCCCTTGGCACGCAGGTCATAAAGACCTCAGCATTGGCCAAAGCTTCTTGTAGAGCCTCTCTGGTTGACTTTGATAGCCTCAGGAGCTCATACAAGGTAATGCGTGCCGGGATGTTGGCTAGTTGAGCCAAGACATCAAAACTGTAAGGTGTCGAGGATCCTTCCGTTACACCTTTCGCAAGAACTCGAGAAAACCGAGTTTCTTTCTGTTTCTCCTCAGGCTGTTTAGAGGAGGGCTTGGCTGGTTCCACGGCTGGTTGCGGAGAAGCCGCTGCTGTCTCGCCGTACTGCTTCAAGTATGCCTGTCCTGAACGGGTCCCCGCCGTAGGTTGGCTGGGCTCTGCGGCCAGGACTATTGTTTCCTCTTCTGAGTCAGTCAGCGAGGGAACATCCGCTTCTCGAGAGGAAGCGCATATCACATGGCAAGATGAAGTCTTCCCTTTGCCTTTGGACTTCCTGTTGGTCACAGTCGTCCATTGTTGCTCGTCGACGAGGTCAGGGTGGACCCACATGATTTCCCCTCGAGGTGTAGGGACGGGTACCAAGCCTTTCTCCCGCTGCTGATGAGGGTCTGTGTTGACCACCCTCAGTTCTCCTTTCGGGACAGAGATCACCCCCACGGGTGTCGGGGGTCGTGTCCCAAACTGGAGAATCGACGTCATGTTGGCCGTCATCTTCTTCTGCTCCGGTCGGAGTTTTAATACCTCCGCGTCAATCAGAGCTTGAAGGATGTCCTTAAAGACGTAGCAGCTTTTGGTAGGATGTCCGAGCATCCTGTGGTATAAGCAGTAGGTGGGATTGTCGGTCTTGCCGACTTCCTCCGGGCGCCTAATTTCAGGGAGCTTCAGTCGATTGCTCTTGTTGAGTAGCTTGAAGAGCGAATCGACGTGTTCCTCCTTGAAGGAATACTGCTTGTTGGGGCGCGGCTGGCTTGAAGAGCCACTTGCCCTGCCTGTTTGAGGTTTGGTGGGAGATTTGGTCTCCGTCGCCAAATTATCCTTCCGCTTCGTCTGGAGGGAGGTGTCTGGTGCACGCCTTGTCGACCTCTCTGGCCTGGGCTTGCCTTCTTCCGCTCTGACGCGGGCGACAATCTCCTCAGCCTGTTCACCTTGCTGGACTAATTGTTTCCAGGTGCGGCTTTCAGCAACTCCTATTTGAGCAAGGAGTGAGGTTTGGAGATTATGGCGACATGTTTCCACCAGGGTGGCCTGGGTCATGCCGCTTGGACATCGGAGTGCCATGTTCCGAAATCTTTCTACGAAAGACTTGACGGACTCTCCCTTTCGCTGTTTTGTAGCTAAAAGGGTAGGCATTGTGACCTCCGAATCATCTTCGAAGAAGCGTGTTAGAAACAGCTTCTCCAAGTCGCCCCAGTTCTTGATAGAACCCTCCGGGAGCTTCATAAATCACTCAAAAGCCAACCCTTTCAGGGTGCCGATGAACAGTCGCGCCAAGATGGCGTCATTATCTACCACGTTCCCGGTCTGGGATTTGAAGTAGTAGATATGCTGGTTGGGTGACCCCTTCCCGTCGAATGCTTGGAGAGTTGGAGCCTTGAACTTAGGAGGGTACGGGACTAAGTCCCACTCGGCCGGATAGGGCCGGACTACTCCAGCTTCTTGGAGGCCTTTACGGTTGGTAAGGGCCTCGAGGCGCTGCTCCAGTTGACTCATTCTTTTAGCATGAGCCTTTCCCGGGGTCTGGTCGCTTCTTGCCTGCGACGAGGGCTTGGACACATCCGAGGTAGATCGTCGTGTCTCGTCAGAAGATTCGGAGGGTGGGCTTCCTCCCTTTCTCCCTTTCCCCTTCGGTCGTCTAGGAGGAGATCTCGCTCTTTATTCAAGCAATTTCTCAAGCATATGCTTAAGGGAGTCAATGGATCTCTGTTGGGAGGCGATTATATCCATCTGGTGCTTCTGCGTCTGCTCTAAACGCCTGGTCGTCTCCTCAGGAGTGTCGGCCATGTAGGCGGAAGCCTCCTTCTCGACGGAAGAGTTTGAAGCCTGCGACTCCACTATAGCGGAGTGAGAACCACCCATTCTAATGCCGCAGGCTAAGGCATTATAGTCAATTGGGGGAATGGCCCCTGTCCGGGTGCGAGTGTGTTGATACACCCCCTCCGGTTCAGAGTCAGATTCCTCTGAGTTGACCATTAGTTGTTTTCCCTTGCTTCTGCTAGTCATGTTTGCAGTAAGCTCCGGGTATTCAACATCTGAGAAGGTTCTCCTCCTGTGGGAGCGTCTTCTCTTGGCTGACGGGGGAATCAGGGTCAGCTGTCTAATTAAAGACGGCTGGTGCACGCCTGACTCGCAATGGCATCCAGAGAGCATCTGGATGAGCTGTTGACAGCAGCATGGAGAAGTGGTCTGATTGGCACTCCTTTTCCTTGTCAAATAATCCCTCAAATCTGTGGGAGGGGGATTAAAGAGACTGGTCTCGCAACGTCGACGACGGGAGACAGTCATGTGCTGTTCAGCCTGGACACAGGTTTCAGAAACGCGGCTGTTGCGTCGCGGCTGCGTCACGCGCGTCTGGCGTCTCTGTTGATATGAGACGCGACTTTCGCGTTGCTGTCTGCTGCGTTGGAGCAGAGAGACTTGGGAGAGAGTGGGCTGCTGGGCCCCACGCCTATGGGCGCGTGCTTCCTGCGTTTGACAAGACGCAGAAGCTTCACTTTGGCGTGTGGCAAGTTGGTCTCCAGAAGGCTCAACTTGGGGAGTCTCGCGTTTGGGTCGCCAAACACAGACCTCTCGCACTGGACGAGGTGCGGGCAAGGCATCGGATCGTACGCTGCGTTCAACCCCAGTCAGAAAACCAACAGTTCCGACCGAGTGTTGACGCGCGCGTCTTCTCTGTCGACGCTCGGCGTTCCGATTGCGCCGTGGAGGAAAAGAGAAGCCAACAACTTCCTGGTTTGTAGAACCAGGGGTGTTTGCCACGCGGGTCTCCTGAGAGACGCTGACGCGAGCGTTATGTGCGACACGGTCGATCGCACCAGTAGATGTGCCGGGGACCACGCGGGCCTTCAGAGAGGCGTTGGCGCGTGTGTTCTGCGCGACGCGGTTGATCGCAGCAGAGGAGTCTGAGGTTACGCGGGCCTTCTGGGAGGCGTCGGCGCGTGAACCAAACTTGGCACAGTGGGCAGCAGGAGCACCCGACAGAGCCTCAGATTGGGCTTCAGGGGGCTGTCCACTTGAGACCCTGCGGCAGACGCGGGTCTTTGGGCTCTTGGAGCCAGAAGAGAGGAACTCTTCATACTTCGCCTGGTCGAACTCGACGACGAGGGATTCGACCATTTTCCCCTTACGGAGAACGTCATCTTGCACCACGGTGCGCTCGTCAGTAACGAAGGTATTCCCCAACGGAGTCGCCATCTCTTGTACGGGGCCGGAAAATCCTGGTGGTCGGAGAAAGTGGTTTTAGCTGTAAAAGATTTCCTTGATTCAAGCGAAACGATTACAACCAAAAGAACTACTCTTCCCTCTTTTCCAGTTACAAGGGAGGGAGGATGTCTGAATCTTCCCTTTGTTTAAGGCTGGGTTCTTCGTGTGGCGATGGAGAGTGAATCTTGTTCTCCGTTGACCAGATGACCGTCCTGGACCGTCGGGGGTCTTCTCTTCGGTCGGTAGAAAGAGTAACTCAGCTCAGTCTATCAAAACTCTCAAAGAGGAGGTAGGCGAAGAGCGGCTAGTACTCAGTAAGCTCGCTGAAGAGTCGTGCTTCTCTCTTGATGATCCTCCTGCCTGGATTCGATCGATTTTGATGATGCCTTATCTCAAAGCTCTCTCTCTTCAAAACTCCAATCTTCTCCCAAGCTTCGATCCCCTCTTCATAGCAAACAAGGCTATTTATAGGGGTCTCAGGGGGTGAAGGTGCCTCCTGAAAACGCTCCCGAATGAGGGGCCACTACCCGCTACATGCGCGGTGATTGGCCCCGCAATCAGGGCAGTTGCAACTGAGACGCGGGCGCTGAGCCAAACGCGCCTTGAAGTTTGAGACGCGGGCGTCGAGCCAAACGCGCCTTGAGACGCGGGCTTCGGGCCTTCACGTCTGGATGCTGAGGCGCGGGCGTCGGGCCGATGCGCCTTGATGCTGAGACGCGGGCTTTGGGCCGACGCGTCTTGATGCTGAGACGCGGGCTTCGGGCCGACGCGTCTGAACGTTGAGACGCGGGTGTAGAGCCAACGCGTCTTAATGCTGAGACGCGAGCATCGATTTCTCGCGTCTAGAGCTTGAGACTCTGCTTCCTTAATGGCTGGTCTGTTAGTCATTTTTAGACAGCCTACAATAGATATCTCATGAAGTGGTACAAGTGATCAAACTGGTAAAATATGATAGAAAGTCACATGAAATGATAAGTGAATGTCTTCTTTATTTCATGCTCACCTCTAACCGGTTTTGATGATTTAACAGTAACTTGCAACTTGTTATGTGGTATTGATGTGTTGTTTGAATGTAGAAGAACAATCTTATGAGCCATGCTTGTATCGTTTCTTGAAGCGAAGGATTAGTGATGGCCGAAGATCCATGTGAGGCAACTATCACTAAGAGGTTAGCATGATTACTGGAGCAATTAGTAGTTAGTAGCCATGAGTTTTATTTTACTTTATTTTGAAAATTATTTCCAAACTCTTTTTCTCATTTTTCTATCGATGTTTTCACCATTCCTCTTAGTTCACCTTTGTTTCATCTTCCTTTTGTTTTTGTTTCCCAAACCACTTCTCTTTCGTTTTCTTCGCCATGTTCATCGCCTTCTTCACCTACCACATGCTTGATTTCCTTTGCTTTTCTTTTCTTTTCTTTTTATAATTCTTTAACAAAGAAGAACTTCTTAACATAACACGTGAATAAAGACTGTTAATGCTTCTATCGCCTCCCGTCCCTATGGATTCAACCGTTGAGCCAATACTATAACGAAAGTATCGAGGGAACATTAGCACATACGAGCTTTTCATTGATTTCATAAAATACCCATTTTTAGAGTGCTAGTTCCGCCCCGATCACCCTTCACTGAAAATTCAGCTTTAATTTCTTTTTTGAGTGACCGCTTCCATCATACGTCTTAACTAGTTTTAAAAGTGCATTTGATTAGCATAAACACCTATTCATCCCCCCTCTAGGTGTATTTTCAGTGTCGAGGTTTGAAGATTGGAGTTAGTAGTCTGAATCTTGTGTATACCATTATTGTTATGGTTCTTTTGTGAAAATCCTAAGTGGATAGTAAAAATCCTTCACATGGCGAAGGCGGGGGCATAGAGCAAGTTGCTCGAACCTCAAAAATAATATTTTCTATTTGTGATTGCCATTTCTCTCACTCTTTCTCATACTCTATAATTATACTTGTTTTATTGCTTTAATTGTTCTTTATACTCCTTACTCTATATTTCTTGCATAATTTATACTTGTCGATTTTTCTCATTTAAGAAAGTAGACAATTGTGCACCTCAGCTCTTAATCTAGAGGAAATAAGAGGAGAAGTTAAGATTCCTTCATAGCAAACTCAGCTTCACTTCTTGTTTTTGAGTTGATCGTTTTTATTATTCATTTGATTAGCATATCACCTATTCACCCCCTCTAGGTGACTTTCAATTGGTATCAGAGTTTGGACTCTAGTTTTTTGGTTTAACTAGCTTAAATAGATCCTTTTTTTGCTAATCATTCATTTGTATCATTTATTTGCTTCACACACTAGTATCTTGGCCGAGATTAAGGCTCAATCCAAATTTTTTGATGGCCTTAACTTTTCAATACGGAAAGTTAAAATTACCGTATTTTTGCAATCTTTAGGAAGCCGGGTTGCAAAGGCGGTGACCAAACCCTTTAAATTTTCATAGGGTGATGAGGACATTTGGTCTTATATTGTCTTGAAGGAATTTGATGCTAATGTTAAGGCTCACTCTGCACTTTTACAAGCTTTAAATGATGATGATATATCTAGAGTTATTCATTGTAAAATCGCAAATAATATTTGGTGACATTTGATTGTCATACACGGGTGAACATTACAAGTCAAAAGAGCTAAAATAGATCATTTACATTCTCAATATGAAGTTTTTTGCATGAATGATAGTGAATGTATTGATGACATGATCTCAAGGCTTACTAAAACTACAAATGATCTTAGTTGGGCACTTTCACCCACTTGGGAGGAGAAATTAACAACTTTGGAGGAGCTTAATGACAAAGAGAAGATGGAGTTCATTTGTCTTATAGGCAACCTTAAGACCCATGAAATGGAGAGAAAGTAAGAGAAGAGAAAGCACCACAAAAGAAGAAAACACTTTATTTCAAGTCTACTCCAGTTATCTCTGATGAAGATGAACAAGAGGATGATGAAGATTTGCCCCGACTCATAAAGAACGTGAGGAGAATGTACAACAAGGTTAAGTTCAACAATCGAAGAAGATGGCAAGGGAAAGAGGAAAAAAAGATCGTTTGTTATAATTGTAGAAAGTGTGAACACATAATTGCCGATTGCTCAGAGACAAAGAGCAAACATACTACCTCCAAGAAGCCCTACAAAAAGGAAGCATTGAAAGTAACTCGGGCTTTGAAGAGGGAATCTGAAGAAGAGGTGGACACGGCAAGTGTGTGTTTCATGAAAAATGATAATACACGTAAGGCAACTCCCGAAATCATTCTTGATGATTGTGAGTAATTCATAGATGAACTTGGTGAAGCATTTGAAGAACTTTCCAATTACTATAATTTTCTCAAAAAAAATCTTTAAAAATGAAGAAAGAAAATAAATTTCTACAAAATCAATAGATTGTTGTCTCAGAGAAAAAAGAATCTGAAGAAGAGGTGGACACGGAAAGTGTGTGTTTCATGAAAAATGATAATACACATAAGGCAACTCCCGAAATCATTCTTGATGATTATGAGTAATTCATAGACGAACTTGGTGAAGCTTTTGAAGAACTTTCCAATTACTATAATTTTCTCAAAAAAATATTTAAAAATGAAGAAAGAAAATAAATTTCTACAAAATCAATTGATTGTTGTCTCAGAGAAAAAAGAAATTTTATCTTCTACTCTTCAAAAGACTCAAAATGATTTTGATGCATATACGACTTCATGTAAAGCAAAGTCTTCATGCATTGATGAAAATGAGTTTTCTATTATGAAAATTAAAATAAATACTTTGAGTAATGTTCTAAAGAAATGTGAGTTTGCAAAGTTAGGTTAGAAGCAATGTTTTCTAAGAAGCAAACTCAAAAGAAACCATCTACACATGTTTTTCATACTCAACATCATGCTTACACATGAGGACAACACACACATGCACATCACGCACACAATGCATATCATGCACATCATGCTTTTATGTATGCCAAGGTATACCCATGTGTTGGTCCCGAGATGATGCCAAGTGTGGATCTAATATACAAAGTCAACACTCACATAAGAATATTAGTGTTAAAGAAATAAACGTACTTGCAAATAAGAAAATAAATCACAGAAAAAGTTAAGCAAATGCAAACACGAGTGATTTATCCTGGTTCGGTCCTCGTGACCTACATCCAGTCCCCAAGCCACCCGCTTGAGATTTTCCTTTATCCTTTGACTTTGTACACCCAAAATCAACAACTTGTATCCCACTTGACAAATCCCCTTTGCTAAATGTATACAACTCTTCTTACAACCAAGAAGACCACAACACTTTTTACAACTTCTCTTCTGCACCAAGAAGACGCTCTTGTATAATGATTCCTTTGAGTGATTACAAACTTTCCCATAAGTCTTGATTCAGTATGTGATCATGGACAAGGGCTATTATAGGTTGACTTTCAAAAATCTTCACTTTGGATAGGAATTTGGTGAAGAAACAGAAAGTGGGAACAGTTTTCAGAGAACCAGAATTTTTAGAGTTTTTTGGTTAGAAAACTATATATTTGAATAGGTATTTTAAATCTAAGATAACAACCCTATTTATAGCTAAAACCTATAGTCAGTTAGGGTCAGTTAGGGTAGTTATTAGGACAAATTTGAATTTTAAAACGTTGGATAAAATACCAGAATACAATAACTGTACAACAGTTACAAATTGCTATAAGTCGACTAGGGTTGAGGGTTAGTCGACTAGGGTAGGCAATTTAGACTGAGTTAGTCGACTAATCTTGGGTATAAGTCGACTACATAAGACTGAAACTGATATGCAAGTTTCTAGAAACTACAATTAGTCGACCAGTAGGAATTATAAGTCGACTATAACATGTATTAGTCGACTACTCATTTTTATAAGAGGACTAATAACCCTATTAGTCTGCTAATAGGAAGGGTCAAGTCTGCTAATAGCAGCAAGGGTCAAGTCTACTAATAAGAAGGGTCAAGTCTACTAATAGGTGGTCAAGTCTACTAATAGGAAGGGTCAAGTTTACTAATAGACTAATGATGTATATGTGTATTTCAAGGCTTTTAACATACTATTAATCATTACAATACACATAAATAGCAACTCTCTTTGGGAAGTCTTGATCATGTAGAACTCTTGAATAGGCTTGAGATAGAGCTCCATATGATATGGCTTCACAAATGTATTATCAAAAGCAAGTTCCAACATTCTCCCCCTTTTTGATGATGACACCTTGCGTGCACAAATGCTCCCCTTGCAGAAAATAAGTTATATGTTCTCCCCCTGCAGAAAATGGGTTATAACAGATATAAAAACACTTGTGTTCTCCCCCTGCAATAAATATATCATAACATGTATATATATGATAAATATTTGAATTATTGTTCTTATCAAACTTCTTATATGGTACCTGAAAGATAAACATTAGATGGTACCAATCATAAGAGAAAAGCATTAACCTTTAGGAGATCAAACCCAATTTGAATTTGGTTTTCATCTGTTAGTATACACATAATTGCATGAATTACATATATCATGTATGTATGATGCAATATAAGTATTTTTGTCAACAATGCTTAAGTTTTAGGAATCCATATAAACTTGTTCTTAATTCTTTTGAAATAATATCAGACTTTCTTTTCACAAAAAAATTATATGGATTACTAACATATGAAGATTTTTCAAAAAATCCAATACCATGATGATTATGTGACATATTTTGATATGATAACAAATCATTCAACTTTTTTTTCCTTGATTAAACTTAGTCACATTTTTCAAAATCTCTTCATATTTCATTTTGAAAACTGACATGTCTTTATCTAACACAGAAATTCTTTCATTTAAAGACATAGTTTCCTTTTTAAGCAAAATATTTTCTTTTATAAAATTCTCATTAACTTTTTTAATGATGATGTCACTTTTTCAAAATCAACTTTTTGAGAATTTATAGAAGAAACTTGAGAGATATAATATGAATTTTCTTTGAAAAGTTTTCATTTTTCTTTAATAAAACTTTATTCTTCATTTTTTCATTCTTTAGATCATTGAATAATTTATAGAATGCATCTAAAAGTTCAGTATATTGTACCTCATCTTCTTCTAGCGCCATGTAACAGATGTTGGCATGTTCAGTGGTTTCTTCTTCATCAGAGGAAGATGAATCACTGTTCTCCCATGACGCTTGGTAGTCTTTCTTCTTTCTGAACTTTTTGCTCTTAAATTTATCTTTATTTTTGAGCAATGGGCAATCCTTCTTCATATGACCTGTTTTATTACAATTAAAACATCTAAACTTACCTTACTTTAAGAATCTTCTGAATTTTCTTGAAAGTATTGCCATCTCCTCTTCATCGTCATCTGAATTGTCCATGTTTGAGGATGCATGGAAAACAAGTTCTTTCTTCTTTGAGAGAGATTGTTGTTCATCCTTCTTTCTTTCTTCGAGTTGCACTTCATATGCCATTAGATTACTAATAAGGTTTTCTAATGTCGTTGTTGAGAGATCATTCGCTTCTTCTATTGCAGTTGTCTTCTTCTCCCAATCTGGTGTGAGTGCACGAAGGATCTTGCGAACTTTTTTGACTTGGGTGTATTCCTTTCCAAGGGATGCTAAGGAATTAGTTATGTCTGTGAATCTTGTAACCATTTCTGAGATGGTTTCATTCTTCTTCATTTTGAAAAGTTCAAACCTTTGGACAAGAATAGAAATCTTAGATTCTTTAACCTTATTTGTGCCTTTATGTGTTACCTGAAGAGTGTGCCATATTTGATTTGCAGAAGTGACTGTTGACACACGGTTGAATTCTTCTTTGGTTAGGCACAGAATAAAGCATTCATCGCTTTGGCGTCAAGATTCGCATTCTTCTTTTGATCATCACTTTAAGCGTTGTAGTTGGTTATCGGTTTAGTGTACGGTGCTTCTACAATGTTCCAAAGTTCGTAATTGAGCGATTGCAAGTAGATCTTCATTCTACACTTTCAATAGTTATAGTTGGATCTGTCAAATAGCGGTGGACGTTGTGTAGAATGTCCTTCTTTGAATTGTGATGAAGGGAACTCCGTTGCCATCCTTGTATGTTGTTGACTGGGTATGCAAGGCTCTGATACCAATTGTTAGTCCCGAGATGATGCCAAGTGTGGATCTAATATACAAAGTCAACACCCACATAAGAATATTAGTGTTAAAGAAATAAACGTACTTGCAAATAAGGAAATAAATCACAGAAAAAGTTAAGCAAATGCTAACACGAGTGATTTATCCTAATTCGGTCCTCGTGACTTACATCCAGTCCCCAAGCCATCCGCTTGAGATTTTCCTTTATCCTTTGACTTTGTACACCCAAAATTAACACCTTGTATCCCACTTGACAAATCTCCTTTGCCAAATGTATGCAACCAAGAAGACCACAACACCTTGTACAACTTCTCTTCTACACCAAGAAGACGCTCTTGAAGGTTCACCTAGAGGGGGGGTGAATAGGTGAAGGCTAATCTAATGGTCACTTAATGCCTAATAATGCGGAAGCTAAAACAATTATGACCTAATTAAATCTTTTACACTAAACACCACGTATAACCAAAGAGCGTTGCCGAATTCCCCGTGAAGGGCTCTGGACAAACTCCTCTAGATTCCCCTTGAATGGGTTGAGGTGCCGCGTTGGCTCTCTTGGTTGAATACAAGTGTTAGTCAACAATCCCAAGCAAGTATATCAATTAAGCACAATGTATATCAAGCATGTAAATGAAAGCACAATAAATAGCATGCAAGATATAAAGTAAGGGAGAGAGAGAGAGAAATGGCAATCGCAAACACAAAGGTATGTTTCGAGGTTCGAGCACACTTGCTCTACATCCCCGCCTTCGACACACGAAGGATTTCCACTATGCAAGATCCCAATGGATCTCTCCTCGGTGCCGCAACACCTACAAGCCCTCGGACTCCCTAGTCCCGTACACACGCAAGCTCACTAGCTCGCCGAGGCCGCACCTCAAACCACCGAGTTCACACAAGAACTCTAAACTACTACGAGCACACTTGCCCGTCTCCTCAAAGTACAAAGATGAAATCTTTGGTGATCTACAACACTTTGATCATCAATTACAAACTCTCATAACACAATCCTATGGATAGATAAGGCAATGGATAGCTCAAGTGTGGTGTGAGAAAAACAAGGATGAGAACTATGGTGAAAAACTCAAAGAATCACTTTAAACACTCTTGTTAAAATCTTCCCTTTTGATAGGAAATATTTGCTCTCTATTTTGTGGAGAAAAACTTCTGAAAAGAGTGGGAAAAATTGGCTCTAAAAACTTCTCCAAATCTTAGTGAAAACAGTCCACAAACCCCCAAATATATAGGCTGTCAAAAACTAGCCGTTGGGGTTCTGACAGGCCTGCCGGTCGACCGCCCGGTCGACCGCCAACGGTCAAAAATCTGACCGTTGGAGCCTCCAGTCGACCGGCCCGGTCGACCCAGAAGAACAGAGAGCACTGCTCTCAGTTCCGGTCGACCAGCCCGGTTGACCGCCCACAGAACTGCCAGACGTGCACGGTTCTGTGCACGTCGGTCGACCGGCCCGGTCGACTGGCCCGGTCGACCGACCTCTGTGCAATGGGTTAAATTGGAGCACAGTTTTGAGGTATAAAACGTTCGTATTTGGGAATAAGTATATAGGATGAATTGTAGATATTGAAGTCTTCTTTCTAATGCAACTTAAATCAAATCAATATCTATTCAGAATTGAACGTTATCAATAAAATACTAAAAGGTATCAAATCAGAAACTGTAAACTGTTTTTAGAACAAGAACAGACTTCAACCCAATATTTGACATTCTTAACATTTAAATCAGAAAATGATTATTGAATATTAAATGTAGCTCTGAAATTCATCTTTAAAATTCAATTTAAATCATGTTAATTGAATATAAGAATCAAAAGTTATGACTAGAAAACTAAAAGAATGTCGAGCAGATCAGCAGAACGGTCGGGAGTTCTAAAATGGTTTTGGTTAAAAACACATGTAAATTTGAAACACCAAAAACCAAAACGGTATTTTTCTAGAACTAAAAATCTTTTATGAAAACACATATAAATCAAGAGTGTGTGTGTGATATGAACTTGAGCAATCCACCAACTATTCTATCCTTTACATTTTAACTAAAACAAAATCTTATAAAAACAAACCTAGACACAAGTCTTGATCTTGAAGTCTTCCCTTGAAGTCTTCTCATCTTCTTGACTTGGTCCACACACGATCCAACGAGCTCAACTCTTGATGTGGTCTTGATGCATAGGCTCGTGAATCAACTGGTGCTAGCTCCAAAACTTGACTTTAAATCCTTTGTTGAAGCTCCACACCTACTAAGATCTTGATCATAAATCTGTCACTAATTAAACACAAGATCAATAGTAAACATAACTACATGAGTTGATCATCATCAAAACTAGAGTGATGGGCCTTTGGGCCAACAGCTCTTGTACAATGATTCCTTTGAGTGATTACAAACTTTCCTATAAACCTTGATTCAGTATGTGATCGTGGACAAGGGCTATTATAGGTTAACTTTCAGAAATCTTCACTTTGGAATAGGAATTTGGTGAAGAAACAGAAAGTGGGAACAGTTTTCAGAGAACCAGAATTTTTCAGAGTTTTTTGGTTAGAAAACTATATATTTGAATTGGTATTTTAAACCTAAGATAACAACCTTATTTATAGCTGAAGTCAGTTAGGGTCAGTTAGGGTAGTTATTAGGACAAATTTGAATTTTGAAACGTTGGATAAAATACTAGAATACAATAACTGTACAACAGTTACAAACTGCTATAAGTCGACTAAGGTTAGGGGTTAGTCGACTAGGGTAGGCAATTTAGACTGGGTTAGTCGACTAATCTTGGGTATAAGTCGACTACATAAGACTGAAACTAATATGCAAGTTTCTGAAAACTATAATTAGTCGACCAGCAGGAATTATAAGTCGACTATAACATGTATTAGTCGACTAGTCATTTTTATAAGTCAACTAATAACCCTATTAGTCTGCTAATAGGAAGGGTCAAGTCTGCTAATAGCAAGGGTCAAGTCTACTAATAGGAAGGGTCAAGTCTACTAATAGGGGGTCAAGTCTACTAATAGGAAGGGTCAAGCCTACTAATAGACTAATGATGTATATGTGTGTTTCAAGGCTTTTAACATACTATTAACCATTACAATACACATCAATAGCAACTCTCTTTGGAAGTCTTGATCATGTAGAACTCTTGAATAGGCTTGAGATAGAACTCCTATGATATGGCTTTACAAATGTATCATCAAAAGAAAGTTCCAACATCATGCACCTATTGTAGCTGAAAAGGTCATTTGGATAAGTTTTGTAATGATAAGTTAAATGTATCAAATAGTCAGTTTTGGTTCGAAAAACTAAGATCTAAGGATCCAAAAAGATTTAGGTAGTAAAGTCAAGATTTCTTTAAATTAAATAGGTACGCATTAAGGCTCCAAGACGTAAGGAGCAGCGGTACCTTGATAGTGGTTGCTCATGGCACGTTACATGGGACATCAATAATTTTACAATATTATCAATGTCTAGTGAAGATGTCACCATTACCTTTGGAGATGACTCAAAGGGTAAAATTATCATATACGTAATATCAAAATTAGCTCATCTCCTTTAATTGAAAATGTTACTTTAGTTGAAAGTCTCAAATATAATCTTTTAAGCATTAGTCAATTGTGTGATAAAAGTTTAAGAGTTAACTTGTGATATTATTGATAGGAAAAATAATTCCCATGTACCTTCTGGTTTTCGTGAGAATAATATTTATATCATTGACATAATGAATTTACAATATAATGATACATGTTTAACTGCTTTTAATGAAGATTTTTTACTTGTGCATAAATAGTTAGGTCATGTTTATTTGGACCATTTATCCTGAATTAATCTAAAAAAAATGATGAAAGGTATCCCTTATTTGAAATTTGAAAAGAATCGCATTTGTGATGCGTGCCAACTTGAGAAACAAACCAAGTCCTCTTTCAAATCTGTTAAGAATATAATGACATCAACACCTCTAGAATTAATATATATGGAGTTGTTTGGTCCAATCAAAATTAAAAGTCTTAGTGAAACTAATTTTTTTTAGTCCTTGTTAATTATTTTTTGAGATTTATATGGGTTTTTTTGGACCACAATGACGAAGCCTTTTCACATTTTCATGTTTTTTGAAAAAGAGTTAAAAAAGGATTTTTTTAATTTTACGCATTAGAAGTGATAAAGGTGAAGAGTTTGTAAATCACTTCTTTATTACTCATTGTGAAGAAAATAGAAGCAAACATGAGTTACCATATCATAGAACTCCACAACAAAATAAAGCTGTCAAAAGAAAAAAATTGTACTCTTCAAGAGATGGCTAGGATAATAATTAGTGAATACGGACTCCCTCAATATCTATGGACCAAGGTCATAACACTTTATGTTATATTGGGAATATGATTTATTTTTGCAAGAATTCAAATAAAACTCCTTTTGAGATTTATTATTATAGAAAATCAAATGTTTTCTATTTTAAAGTTTTTGGTTGTAAATGTTTTATTTTAAATACTAAGGACAATTTATGTAAATTTGATGTAAAATTTTTGAAACTATTTTTGTTGTATACTCCAATACTAGTAAGGCATATAGAGTTTTTAATAGGATAACTTTGACTATTGAAAAATTGATGCATATAAGTTTGAGGAATCTAACTCTCTTATGAAGAATGTTATAGAGATTGATTCCTTAGGTAAAGATATGGAGAATGTATCTTTGAAGGACTCACCAATGCAAGATGACAAGCCAAGAGATAAAGCAAATGGTAAAGACCAAGAGGTTGAAGTGGAGCTGACTCAACCACTTCTGAAGAATTGGAGATATGCTTCAAGCCATTCCAAAGATTTCATCATAGGTAATGTATCTAAGGGAGTAACTGTTAGATCTGAACTTCAAAATATTTGTGGTCACTTTGCATTCATATCATACATAGAATCCAAAAAAAAAAAAATCTCGAGACCGAGGACGACTCATATGGTTACTTGAAATGCAAAAGGAGCTCAATCAATTTGAGTGTAATCAAGTTTGACATCTTATTCTTAGGACTCATGATGGACCAATCATTGATACTAAATAGATTTTAAAAACAAGTTAGATGAGTCGGGTAATGTAATTAGGAATACTAGGCTAGTGGCCCAAGGTTACACCCAAATCAAAGGTATAAATTTTAGAAAACCTTTGCACCCGTAGCATGACTTGAAGCTATAAGGATAACCATTGCTTTATCTCATATAAAGATTTCAAACTATTTCAAATGGATGTTAAAAGTCTTTTCTAAATGGTTTTATTGAGGAGGAGGTATATATTGAATAACCCCACGAGTTTGTTGATCTCACACATCTAGATTTTATTTTTAAACTAGAAAAAGCCTTATATGATTTGAAACACGCTCCTAGATCTTGGTATGAAAGACTTAGTAGTTTTCTTGTGAACAAGAATTTTGTTAAGAGTAAAGTAGATATCATCTTATTTACAAAGCATGTTAATGATGATATCTTGATAAAACAAATATATATTAATGAAATCATTTTTGGATCAACTAATGAAAAGCTTTATAAGTATTTTGAATTATGCATGAAGGAAGGTTTGAAATGAGCATGATGGAAGTGTTCAACTATTTCCTTAGACTCCAAATTAAGTAAAGGTAAAGCCAAGTACACAAGAAAACTAATCTAGAGTTTGGGCTAAAGGATGTGAAGAGTAGCAAGACTCCAACGTCCACTACAGCTAAGCTTGATAAGGATAAACAAGGCAAAAATGTTGACATTAAACTCTACCATAGTATGATTGACAGTTTACTTTACTTAACAACAAGTAGACCGAATATCATATTTAGTGTTTGTGTTTGTGCTGGATTCCAATTTTGTCCTAAAGAGTCTCATTTGATTGAGGTAAAATGCAGTAATAAAAATCGTAAGGCTACTATTGGTATGAGCTTGTGATATCTGAAGACCGAACAATTCTCAATGATGAGTTATTCAAAGGCCGATTATAAGGTTGTAGAGTGGATAGGAAAAACACTAGTGATACTTGTCAGTTTTTGGGAAATTGCCCTTATTTTGTGATCTTTCAAAAAATAAAATTTTGTAGTCCTCTCAATCGCCGAGGAGTATGTTGCGGCCGGGGCTTGTTGTGCACAAATTCTTTGGATGAAAAATACTCTTCTTGATTATGATTTGCATTATGATCATATTAAAAAAAATTTGTGATAATACTAGCACTATTCACATGATCAAGAATGCAAATCAACTTAGTAAGATCAAGTATATAAAGATTAAATATCACTTTCTTAGAGATTATTATGAAAAAAGTGATATTGAATTTGATTATGTTCTACCGATTTTCAATTGGCCAATATTTTTACAAAACCACTTGATTACAATAGATTTTCTTTCATTTGAGGTGAATTAAATGTTTGTATAATGGATCCTCGATTCTAATGTTTAGAGTTTTTGAATTTTCAATTGAATATTTATCTTTATTATTTAATTGATTTCAATTGGTATTTGGCATCATGTTTACACATTCAAGTCACAATAATTTTTCAAGTGATCTATATTATGGAGGTTTTCAATTGGTATCTAAATCATTTTAACTTTAAATTGGTTTTATGATTTTCAAATTTGATTTCTTCCATCTCCTTTTTGATGCATGACAAAAAGGGAGAGAAGAATATGATGAGTAATTTTTGTCTTAAATCTATCAATGTTTTATACAATATCTATTTAGGGGGAGAAGAATATACCACTCTCCTTATTTCATATAATTTTGCTAGATGGAGGCATGGTAGGATGGATGGCGATTTTTATGCATATTGTTCTAAATTGTCAATTTATTGATATGCATGTGACTTGCTTATTATTGATATATCTACATATCATGTTAAACTTGATTCTCATAAGCATAACTTCAGGGAGCTTTTCAAGCTCTTCATATTTTTTTTTGCAAATTAACTTATGGATTTTATCGTCATCAAAAGGGGAAAGATTATAGGCCCAAGGGTACAATCACCACTTCTGTTTTGATGGTTACAAAATTCATGTAGTTATGAGATACTAATCAAGTTTAAGTGTTTATAACTTTATAGGGTTCAAGAATTAAGATATCTTTAGATTCTTTCACAAAAGAAAGGTATTGAAGTATTCAAAATGATTTAAGCATGGGATTCCAGGTTAAAAGATCAAAGCATGAATTTCTGATGAAGCCCACTCGATGAAAACTTGAAGACATGTGAAACCTTTGTAAGAAAATAGAATGTTTAATTTTCGAGTGGTTTATCGATGCTCAAGATAGTTTACACACATAAAAGAATTTCAATACGTTTATTTATGAATGTTTTTGATCTATTTATCATGATTTTTCTCTCTATGTGTCTACATGTTTTTCATGGTTTAAATGATTGTAAAAATATTTAGAACAATATATATATATATAGATAATTTTAAAAAATCAAAAGTATATTTAAGTACAAATATTGGGATTTTTGACTTGGCCCGATCGATTGCCAGAGCTTGCAGTGAGTTCTGCACAAAACTCGCCCGATCGAGCGATCGATCGGAAGTGCACACAGATATCATGTATCTATGCACAGGGTTTCGGCTGACTGCCCGACCGACCAGCATTCGTGAATTCACTAGCCGTTAGAGTCGGTCGACTAGTTTTGCCCAACCTCGATGTCAGGAATTCTGTATCTGGTTTAAGGTCGACTGCCCGGTCGACCGCTGGTAATGGCTATTTTGTATAGCCATGGCCGGTCGACCGGTCGGTCGACCAAAATAGGCAAAGCAGTTAGTTTTTGAATTAATCCAATTTTGTCTTTTTTCAAATGAGTATTTTTCAATTTATGAAGATTTTAACATCTGTTTTATGCCAAATTAATCCTTTAATGATATTTACCTATTGCCTATATATAGGAGTCATCGGGGAGGATTTCATATCAATTTATTTCAAGAGAAATCAAAAAAAAAAAATCTAAAGAACAATTTTTAAAAATTGTTTAATATTTTTCAAGTTCAAGAGCTTTCATTCTAAATTATTTTTCAAGTTTTAGGCTATCAAGTTCATTCTTTTCAACTGATTTTTCTTTCATATAAAGTTCTGGAGGATCAAATTTTCATCTTTAAATTCTAAAAAGTTGTCAAGAGAGAGTTTGTGATCTTTATGGTCACCAAGATATTGTATTCCTTATTGTCTATATGCTCACCTCATGTGTAGAGGTTCGAAGATTGGAGCAAGTGCTCTGGGTCTTATATAGACCATTGTTATTGTAGTTTCTTTATAAAAATCCTAAGTGGATAGTGGCTCATGCGGTGAAGGAGGAAACGTAGAGCGAGTTGCTCGAAGTTCGAAATAATTTTTGTGTTTGCGATTACCATTTCTCTCACTCTTATTCATACTCTATTGCATATACTTATTTTATTGCTTTTATTGATCATTATTCTTCTTGCTCTATATTGCTTGCATCATTCATACTTGTCAGTTTTTCTTATTCAAGTAAGAAGATAATTGTACACCTCAACACTTAATTTTAAAAAAATTAAGAGGAGAAGTTCTAGGCCTACATCTCTTTATAGAAAATTTGGCTTCACTTCTTATTTTTGAGTTGACCATTTTTATTATTCATTTGATTAGCATATCACATATTCACCCCCTCTCTAGGTGACTTTTATTCACTCCCCAAATTCATTCAAATTTCTAAAATTACCCTCACCGTTAGTAAAAGAGAATCAAAAAAGAATATTCTCAGCATTTCTGTTATAATTTTATAAAATCTCAAAAGAATATTCTCAGCATTTCTGTTATAATTTCTGTTATAATTTTAAGAGAAGTTCCATATCTAGATCTCTTCATAGGAAATTCGGCTTCACTTCCTATTTTTGAGTTGACTATTTGTGTTATTCATTTGATTAACATATCACCTATTCACCTCCTCTCTAGGTGACTTTCATTAACTCCCCAAATTTATTCAAATTTCTAAAATTGCCCTCACCGTTAGTAAAGAGAATCAAAAAAGAATATTATCAGCATTTCTATTATAATTTTATGAAATCAAAATTACCCTCTACTATTATAACATGTACTATATTTGAGAGATTCAAAACTTTGAATTAATCATGAATTTAGTTCAATTTGATTTCATATTTCTCTTTACTGTATCATTTTCTGAATCGGGTCTCTCTGTAAGAGGGCGCAATAGGGTATTGCTCTAATGGGTAAATTGTTGGTCTCCGGTTCGCCTATACCCATGTCTATCTTCATCTTCTCCCACTTGAGATTTTCCCTTTTTTCTTTTTTCTAATTATAAAACCCAATAGCCCAGAGCTATACCCATGTCTATCTTCATCTTCTCCCACCTGAGATTTTCCTTTTTTTTTCTTTTTTCTGATTATAAAACCCAACAGCCCCGAACATTTGCCGACTCCCATTTGATTCTAGGCTGAGATGATGAAACCATTGAAGATGGGTTCTCTTCTCTTAACAGTCTTCATCCTCTTGCTCATACCCAATTCATTTGGCCTTGAGTTGTGCACAGATTCAAGTGAGTTCATCCACTCTTATTATCTAATGGTTTTGTTTTCTTTTAAAGAAGATTTCATGTGATAGGTTATGCTCAATATTTGCTGAAAATTATGAGCCAGGGCTCCTATGACCTTGAAGGGCCCTTTGGCCTTTTGTGACTACAATGGAAGCTGTTACTGTAGTGCTGCAGATGACTCTGTCATCCGAGGCAGTTCAAGGTCATGAACATTTCAAACCCTGCATCTACTTGGTTAAAATCATCTGTGCGCTTGTTACGCTGGCCCTGCGGTCGAATACTGCTATGCCGAGATCGAACACTTCATGGCGAGAGAGAGGTAACAAGGAGAGGAAGGCATTATAAGAGAGAGCCAGAGGAGTGAGATAGGAAAAAAAAAAAGGGGAAGAGTGGGGGTAATTTGATAATTTTACTCTAAACTACTAAAAACATAACAACAGCTAGTGGTGGGGGTATTTTTGTCAAATTTAAGAAATTGGGGGTTAATTTTATAAATATGATGATTTGAGTGTAATTTTAGAAATAAGAAAGATTTGGAGGTTTATATAAGAGAAACCTAAAAAAAGTAATACCACATGAACTTAGCTTAGTTATACTCCCTATTTTCTTATTGCTCAATTCAAAATATTTCACTGGTGACCTTTTTCGTCAATAACAAAAGAGCAGTCTACAATGCATAGAGATCGTAAGAGAAAGTTCTTATTTAGGCATTTTTATTCTCCCCTGACGAATGAATTATCTTCTACTATGGATGAGGACTGGTTTATAGGTGAAGTTTTCTTGTTTAGTAATTTATTCAAAAATTGAAGTGTAGTGGTCAGATTTTTACCCTCGTTAAGATAATAACATGTATCCTATCACATCAGGGGAGTCTCAAGCGACAACAAACTCGACATATTAGCTGACTCATTGTGGATCCAAGAAGATAGCCTTGGGCCTTGTCTCGAGTCCACACTCGACCCGTGGTCCTTATCCGACATCCGTAACTGCCAAGTCCCTCTTCGACCCGCACCAACCGAGATCCCTCTCCGAGTCTGCACTCAACGAGGTCCCTCTCCGACCCCCATAGCAAAGGCCTTTCTAAAAGGCTCTAGCCTCCGCGCTGGATACGACTCAATAGCAGGGTGTCCCAATTCACGAAGACTGTTACGCAGTCAGATTATCCTCATGTTTTAAATGTCTCAACACTCCTATTTCAGTGGGATAGTTATGGATGGTGGAGGATATCTCTGAATATCAATTTGAACAATCAGGCATAATAATTTGGGCAGTTATGAGCAAACTGCAACAAGCAAATCATCCAGTTATGGAGATCTGAAATATCCACGTCATCAATCACAACGCCAAAGGATATTTACGCACCTGGAGGCCCATCGAGAAAGAGTATTGAATACCAGAGGATGAAACTTTTAATAGAGTATTGAGAACTCTTTATAATCTCTCTGATTTTGTGGACTCACACTCCCTCTTTGCCCTGTAGATTTTTCCCCCTTGGGTTCTCCATGTGATTCTCTAGTGTTTATGTGTGATTTACATTCCCATTTACAATTTGTGTTGATAAATTTTCCCCAGGAATTTACCTCTATATTTTGGTACCTTCATTGAGATCTGAGTCGCACGCTCAGATTTCTCCCTTACCAAACACATCCTTAAAAAATCTCTCCAGAAAGTCATGGCTCCGAAAAAGCAACCAAACCCTGGCAAAGGGACCTCCTCCGAGGGGAAATTCATTGTCATCACTGGGCTGTTATTTTCCTGAGCGAGCTCAACCTCAGCCTCATCATGAAAGAGACTGTCTCTGCACCTTTGCAGGGGCCAGCCGGAGACATCTACCTACATCAACATACGAAACTCAACTCCTCCAAATATTCATTGACATGAAGGAGGAGTGGTGAAGAAGTAAGCCCTGTTCGATCGCTAGCCGGAGCAATTGAAATATCATTGAGAAAATGTAGCACGTGAGTGAGAGAAGTTGAAGTGCCTAAATGACCAACTTCTCACCTAAATCACGACCCTCCTGAACACGCGAAGACCACCTCAATCGTCAGAGAGGCCCACTAATATGGAGACTACAAGTTGTGAGCAATCTCAAAGCCGAAGACGTCACAGATCATCCTCCTCCACACCATAAGAGCCATCCGATGATGCGTCAAGTTCGCCTTTACCCATATGAAGGATAAACATGATCATTCTCAGAGGAAGAACAAGGAGTTTATTCGTGTCCAAGATCTCGATAAGCTTATCCAAAAGCAAATCGAAGAGGCAAGGATACCACATCACAGCAGGCTCAGAGCCATCACCTTCGATGCATCCAACTTCCATTTCTCTAAGGGCATACTGGAAAATAAATTTTTCAAGAAATTCATGATTCTGACCTTTGATTGCTACTCTAGTCAGAGCGATCTGGTCAAGCACCTCCGTTAGTATCAGAGCAAGATGGTGATCCATTCAGAAATGACTCCATCTTGTGCCAGATCTTCCCCTCCAGCTTGAAGGATGTGGCCTCCGACTGGTTATACTCCCTTCCTTCGTGCTCAATACACAACTATGAGGATTTTATTTCTTGTTCAATACTCTTCCCGTTAAGAGTTCAAGTAGAACAACCATCACATGCTCTCCATCAAGATGAGGCTCTCTGACGGCCTCAAGACGTACATTGGCTACTTTCAAAATCAGCTAGCCAAAGTGCACAACTGTCGTGAAGATGCATCTACCTTCGCATTCATCAGTGGACTACGGGCACCCACTCACTATACAAACATCTAATGAAGAACAATGTAACCCATTGTAGTGAGGTCCTGTCCTGAGCTCAATCATACATTCAGTTGGAGGAAGCAATGAAAAGCTTCGCCAACCCATCTTTCAACTACAGCGATAATGGAACAAAACTGAAGCCGCAACACGGAGATCCCTCTGTCGACATCAGGGATGCAAACAAGGTGCTTTCAAGAACAAACCATTCTTGCACCCTCAGCAGAGCCCACTCCGAGCCTATCAGGTAGATGACAGCTTCACCCTACAGAAACTCCCAATCCAGGACGTCTTCGAAGCCATCAAGGGTCAACCTTGGGTAAAGCGTTAAGAAGCAAAACCACATGACCTTGCCCGTCATCGAGTGAAAGATTACTGCTCCTTCCATGATAGCAGAGGATACCAGACTTCTTAATGTCAGTCCCTCCATAAGTACCTTAAAGATCTTATCCAATAGGGCTATCTCTGAAGTACATTTGCATACCCAGAATCTCCCACGAGATAGAAAGACAACAGGAGATCCCATCTCTGAGTGAATCACAACACACGATCACTCAATAGAGAGCAGTTCATTAACACCAACCCAACCAATAAGAGAAGGGACGTTCTTCTAATGGATAAATGTATCCTGTATCTCATTCACTTTTATGTATTTTATTAAAATCATTTAATAAAAATGCATTATGATTCTTAACGGCTCTCTACATCCTCCGCAGGATTTGCCAATCCGCTCACCAAACTCCATGCTGGCTATTCACGAGCACATCTTCCTAGGAACTTTTATCTGTGAGTTTCTGAAATCACCTAGGGGGGTGAATAGGTGATGGCTATATGAAATGTGGCAATAATGCGAAATTAAAAATTCTACTAACAAATTGCTCAAATTAAAAGACTAGCAATAAACACAATAAGTAGTGCAAGAATTAAAGGAGTTGAGTTAAGAGAAAATTCGAGCAAACGCAAACACAAGTATATGTTTCTGAGGTTCGAGCCACGCCCTACGTCCCCGCCTTCACACTTGAAGGATTTCCACTATTGTCGATCCCACCGGATCTTCAATACAAGGACACACTTGTCCGATCACTTGTGATGCCGCAACACCACCCGGAGCACACTAGCTCGCCTTGAGGCCGATGCCTCTACAACTTCGCTCAAGAAGAAAATGATCACACTTGATCACAAAAATAGCTCACTTGCACAATCCTATAACCAATATGTAGATGTAGAAATTTAGGATTGTGTAGTGCAAAATCTAGAGAGAAGTAGAGGAATAGGCTTCAAATGGGTGTATGGAAATTTTGGCTTTGAAAATCTTTTCTAAAATGAAGACTTGAAATTCTTATGAAAATCTCTTGTAAAATTGTTTTGGAATTGTTATCTTATCATGTAGAAGTGACCCACTATTTATAGGGGTTGAAAAACTGGGTAAAACAACAAGAGAGATTCGTTGGGTGAGATCCCAACAAAATCTGTCAGAAAAATATAGCTGTTGGAATCTGTCATACTTTCTGACAGCTGCCGGTCGACCGGGCCGGTCGACCGCCAACGGTCATATTTTTGATCGTTGGGGGACTACGGTCGACCGCCCCGGTCGACCCGAACAAACAGAGAGCACTGTAAGTGCTCCGGTCGACCGGAGCGGTCGGCCGACGTACACACATGCACAGCGTGTACGTCGGTCGACCCGGGCGGTCGACCGGCTCCTGTCTGTTCTGAAAAATCAGAACGAGAACTTAGGTTTTTGGTTTTGGTCTTGAGGTTTGGGGTTTTGGACTTTGTAAAAATAGGAGTATGACCATATGTCACTACCCTAACATGTTAAAACATTTTGATAAAGTTTCTCTTGATAAAAACTTGTTTTTCTAAAAGTTGGTTTTCCAAAACTTAAAGTTTCCAAAAAAACAAATTTCCAAACATGTTACCTATAAAACTAAGTAGGAAATCGAAATTGTTTTTGAAGCCATGAATCAAACTAAAGTGTGTGTGTGAGTGACAATCCCATAATTCTACTTCTAACATCTAGGTTTTGACAAAGATTCTAAAAGAAAAGCAAAATTACAAATCTTGTACTTTTTCATTGTCTGATCTTGACTTGGTCTTTTCTTCATGTCTTGATCCCGAAGCTTCCTAATGTGCTTAGCTTGAGAATGCACATCTTTAGCGGCGTCCAAACTTGTGAGTCTTGATAGTGGAGCCGTCAAATCGACCTGTTTAACCTGAAATACTTTTAAACAAAATTGTTAAATACATAACTAAATATGGTTTGTTATCATCAAAATATTCAACAAGATATAGGGCTAATGGCCTTTGGGCCAACAATCTCCCCCTTTTGATGATGACAAAACATATATAGTTATTACAAATATTTGGGTAGAGACTTCAAATGAAGCTCCCCCTCAACACATGCATATACAAAAATATGCTCAAGCATAGACAAATCTAAAAAAAATGGTGGGTGATAATCCACAACATAATCCACAACACATCCACAACACATCCACAACACATATATCCATGCTAGATAAAAATACTCATGTCATAAAATAGAAATGAAATACATGTCCACCATAAACAAGTACATGTCCACCAAAATAAAAACACAACACGAACATATGTCCATAATACAATACCAAGTACTACACAAAATATAGGTGACAAATACAAACAAAAGTGCAAGTCTCTCTCAATAAATAACTCTCCCCCTTTTTGACATCATCAAAAGGGGCAGGTCACTCAGCACCACCAGCAGCATCGTCTTCTGAAGAACCTTCCTCAGCGTCGTCTTCCTCAGATGAACTCTCCTCAGCATCACCTTCTGCCATGGTCTCATCACCATCATGATCATCATCCTCATGACCGACCTCCTCTGGATCGATACCAGCAACGCCGGGCTGTGGAGGTGGAGCCGCAGTAGGGTCTCTGATAGGAAATGGAGGATCGGAGGATGGAAGAGGGCGAGAAATGGTCGTGGGATCTGGACCAAGCATATCAAATTTCACAAATAATGTCTCAAATTGCGAATCCACGAATCTCATGGCGTTCGCAAAATAAGTCATGTCATTGCGAAATCCCTGGAAGCGCGAGTCCATCTCCGCGCGAAGGGCTGCATCACGCTGCTCCAAATCCGTACGAAAGGCTGCGTCTCGCTGCTCGATCCAAGACTGATGCTCCTGGATCTGAGAGCGAATCTCAGAAGATATGAAGGACTAGAACTCAGGTGATAAAGATGGCACAGATGCAGATGAAATCCCTGGGACGGAAGAGGATCCAGGGGCCGAAGATGACCCTGGGATATCAGCAGGAGGAGCAGGAGGGTGCTCTTGTGCGTGACAACGCATTTGAGCCTGCATCCTCTTCAAAAGGACGCTGTCTAAATTTATAGCGGGCTGACAGGGAGTCTCAGAGGACAAATCAAAACCTAATCTCTGAAGCAAATGAGTAATAAGCATCCCATAAGGCAAGTGCCTACCGGACATGCGGATATGGTCAGAGCCCATGTGAGTAGCAATGAGGTGAGGAAAATCAATCTTGATGCCTTTCAGAAGGCAATAGATTATGAGAGGAACTGAACCCCTAGCATTACTATACTCACCGGACTTAGGTAAAATGTTGTAGAAATGAATTTTGCAAGGACTTGGGAGGTGAGGGTAAATTTGTTGACCTCCTCATTCCTTACTAAACGGGGTTGTCATCTCCCGTGAATCAAAGTGGAGGCGGTGAGCGCAGACTCACCGTCCGAATACTCAAAGTCGTGTAGATCAAAAGTATAAACATCCACTCCTCTAGAGGAGAGATGTAGCAAGTCAGCAAATCGTGCTATAGGGATGTCTATATCTCTCCCTAAAACACGTGATCTAACACGATCTCCCTCAAAGGCATAGTTGGCATAGAAATAGTGAACTAGGGATGTGTAGACAGGTTCCTTAATAGTCATAAAATGATGCAAAGAGTTTCTTTTGAGGATACGAGGGATGCCTAGGTGTTCAAAATCCTTTAGAATTACACATCTTCCCGAAATTACAGACTTTTTGGAAAGTTGTATGAAACGATTTTCAGCAAGATCGTTCACAAAAGGTCTTTTAGGTGTAGGAGTGGTGGAAGATGAGGGAACTATGCTTTTTCCCTTCTCAGACCTAGATCTCTTTGACATTTTTGGTGAAAAGAGTGATTTTTAGTTGATTTTTAGGGTAGATGGATATGGCTTGATCTAAACGAAAATAAACCTAGAGATCTTTGACAGAGAATTAAATTCTTAAGGCTAGAATGGAAGATTGAACAAAAGAAAAGTTTTTACCTGAAAATGAGAAACCCTAACCCTAGATCTTGAACTCTCTGAAATTCTAATGGTGAGGAAGCCCTGAGACTGAAGATCTATCCCACAAAGAGTGAATCCAACTTGGGTTTTGAAGGAATTTGAAAGATTTTGAGTTGGGAGAATTTTTGGAGAAAAAGGGAAGAACGTCTCACCGGTTGGGTTGTGAGAGAAGTGAGAGAGAGTGAAATAAATAGCAGATTTGGGGCTGAAATCGACGCACCGTCGATCGGGCCGGTCGACCGGAAAAACCCGAGAGCACTGTAATCCAGAGCGGTCGACCGTACCGGTCGACCGGCAACAGAGAGCAAAAAATTGTTCTTTTTCAGGCAATGGCGGTCGACCGGGGTTAGGGCCGATCGACCGGCTTTGCCCAAAAAACTGTGGACAGACAGAGCTCCAAAAAAAATTTTAAATAAAACTATTTAACAATTAAATAGGATATATATAACATACAAAAATACAACAATGTTTTTAAATTATCATGTCAACCAAAATATTCACACAAGACTTTTTATTTAATTTCATACAAAAACAAAGTTTTAGAGATGTTGAAGCCGAATACCCGGTGACGGGTTCTGAACTTCATCCTCTTGATTCCTCTTGAATGAGTTGAGGTGCGCAATTGCCATCTCTAAGGTATTTTCTTGAATATGAAATTTTTACAAAATTTTATTTCTAGTTTTGAAAATATAATGTGTATATATAAATAAGCTAGTCTAGGCATGGCATGTAGACATACAATGGACATGGCATAAAGACAAGATATTAAAACATGGCATATACACAATCATGATAGGGATGTAAGTTTACACTAGCATATATCAATGTATCATAAAAGTAAACTAACAATCCTATACATGTGTATATAAATAACCAAACAAAAACTTTTAAATGGAGAAGTTACCAAACATGGGCAATCTCCAAAGTAGGTGCCTCCATGATAGCGATGCAAATGCGATGTGTTCTTTGAGCTTAGTTGCATCCACCACCCGGGCACCGTCTCCCTCTAAGTCTTGGAGGAAGAAGATCCACCTGCATCATCTAAATTTGGTGGGTCTTTTGGTACCCATATCTTTTTGGGTCCTTTAAGATTAGTACCGGGACGAACCCAAACATATTTATTATGCACATTATTTTTAGCAAAACAGAACTTTTCTAAATGGCCTTTGCGGCACAATGCGTGCAAATGTAAATTCTACCACTACCATACATGTATGCATGCTTATGTGTGTGTGCATGTTTCCGTGCATGTGCATGGTGAGTGTGTTTCCCTTGGGTTACTCCCTTAGGAAATCTAGATGCAAATTTATTTAGATCAAAAGCACACTTTGTAAGAGTTGAATCTAAAACATCAACTCGTTTTTGCATTTCCATAAAATCATTTTTATTACATGATGCAATGGGGTTTTCCCTTTACAAGCTAGTTTGTATTTTTCAAATCAATTTTAATTTCTTAAATGCACAAGATAAATCATTTTTCTCCTTTCAATAATATTAATTTTATCTTTTAAGATTCATTTTCCCTTTTTAATTTCTTATTATGAGATTGAGAAATCTCATATCTATGTTGTAATTCTTTGAAAAATTGAGCTAACTCATCCATAGTCAATTCATCCTCATCTAAAGAGTTGTCAATAGTTACCTTCGAAGCATCGTCTCCATGTGCCATGAAGCACATGTGTGCGGCGTCGTTCTCCTCTTCGGAATCTGACTCCGTGTCGTCCCATGTTGCTACCATAACTTTTTCTTCTTTGGGGCATTCTTGGAGGTGGTTGCTTGAAGTGCGGGGCAATCGACGATAAGATGTCCGATCTTCTTGCAATGGAAGTAAGGACCGGTTCTTCTCTTTCTTTTCATACCTTCCTTGAGGTCTCCCTCTTCGGAAGTTGCTTTGCCTCCCCTTCTTGTAGAACATCTTGCCCACCTTCCGGATGAGCATGGCGAAGTCCTCATCGCAATCCTCCGATGAGTCATCCTCTTCAAGAATGGTTGGAGTGGCTTTGAAGGCAAGTGCTTTCTTTTTGGGTGCCTCCCTTTCTTCTCTTACCTTCATCTCCATCTCATGCGTCTTGAGATTTCCGATGAAGCCGGAGAAGTCCATCTCCTCCCTATCGTTGAGTTCCTTGAGGGTGGTGCCTTCACTTCCCAAGATTTGGGAAGAGCCCGAATGACCTTCCGAATCTTTTGGTCATTATCGATTGCGTCACCTAGAGAAGATAAAGCATTAGTAATCTTGGTGAAACGCGTGAGCATGTCATCAATGCTCTCATTATTAAACATATAAAAATTCTCATATTGAGAATGCAACAAGTCAATCTTAGATCTTTTGACTTGTGACGTTCCTTCATGAGTCACAATTAAAATATTCAAACTTCAAATGCGGATTTGCAATTAATAATACGTGATAAGTCATCCTCATTTAAGGCTTGGGTTAATGCATATTGGGCTCTAGCATTAGCTTCATAATCCTTGGAGGTGTCCTCGGACCATGAGCTTTCATCGGTGAGGGGTTCAATAAATTCTTTTGTAATGGACCTAGCAACCCTAACTCCTAGGGACTTAAGGAAGAGGTTCATCTTGACCTTCCATATGGGAAAGTTCAAGCCATCAAACTTTGGTGGGGACTTGATGCTAGAAAAGTCAAGTGATGCCATGGATGAATAATATAAAGCACAATAAATGAAGAATGCAACTAATAATATAGCCAATGACAAGGATCTCCCTAAGGTGGTTAAACCAAATTGTAGGGTTAGGCTCTGATACCAATTGAAATCACCTAGAGGGGGGGTGAATAGGTGATGGCTATATGAAATGTGGCAATAATGCGGAATTAAAAATTCTACTAACAAATTGCTCAAATTAAAAGACTAGCAATAAACACAATAAGTAGTGCAAGAATTAAAGGAGTTGAGTTAAGAGAAAATTCGAGCAAACGCAAACACAAGTATATGTTTCCGAGGTTCGAGCCACGCTCTACGTCCCCGCCTTCACACTTGAAGGATTTCCACTATTGTCAATCCCACCGGATCTTCAATACAAGGACACACTTGTCCGATCACTTGTGATGCCGCAACACCACCCGGAGCACACTAGCTCGCCTTGAGGCCGATGCCTCTACAACTTCGCTCAAGAAGAAAATGATCACACTTGATCACAAAAATAGCTCACTTGCACAATCCTATAACCAATATGTAGATGTAGAAATTTGGGATTGTGTAGTGCAAAATCTAGAGAGAAGTAGAGGAATAGGCTTCAAATGGGTGTATGGAAATTTGGCTTTGAAAATCTTTTCTAAAATGAAGACTTGAAATTCTTATGAAAATCTCTTGTAAAATTGTTTTGGAATTGTTATCTTATCATGTAGAAGTGACCCACTATTTATAGGGGTTGAAAAACTGGGTAAAACAGTAAGAGAGATTCGTTGGGGTGAGATCCCAATAAAATCTGTCAGAAAAATATAGCTGTTGGAATCTGTCAGACTTTCTGACAGCTGCCGGTCGACCGGACGGTCGACCGCCAACGGTCATATTTTTGACCGTTGGGGGACTACGGTCGACCGCCCCGGTCGACCCAAACAAACAGAGAGCACTGTAAATGCTCCGGTCGACCGGAGCGGTCGGCCGACGTACACACATGCACAGCGTGTACGTCGGTCAACCCGGGCGGTCGACCGGCTCCTGTCTGTTCTGAAAAATCAGAACCAGAACTTGGGTTTTTGGTTTTGGTCTTGAGGTTTGGGGTTTTGGACTTTGTAAAAATAGGAGTATGACCATATGTCACTACCCTAACATGTTAAAACATTTTGATAAAGTTTCTCTTGATAAAAACTTATTTTTCTAAAAGTTAGTTTTTCCAAAAACTTAAAGTTTCCAAAAAAACAAATTTCCAAACATGTTACCTATAAACTAAGTAGGAAATCAAAATTGTTTTTGAAGCCATGAATCAAACTAAAGTGTGTGTGTGAGTGACAATCCCATAATTCTACTTCTAACATCTAGGTTTGACAAAGATTCTAAAAGAAAAGCAAAATTACAAATCTTGTACTTTTTCATTGTCTTGATCTTGACTTGGTCTTTTCTTCATGTCTTGATCCCGAAGCTTCCTAATGTGCTTAGCTTGGGAATGCACATTTTTAGCGGCGTCCAAACTTGTGAGTCTTGATAGTGGAGCCGTCAAATCGACCTGTTTAACCTGAAATACTTTTAAACAAAATTGTTAAATACATAACTAAATATGGTTTGTTATCATCAAAATATTCAACAAGATATAGGGCTAATGGCCTTTGGGCCAACAGTTTCGAGGAGAGAATCCCCCACTTAAGAACAACTATGCAGTGATTCACCCTCGAGATTGCTTTGGCGCATCCCTGACGGGAGACTACCATCTAGAATGTTCATCCCCACCGGGAAACTGCCTTAGCTCGTCCCTAATTGGGCAATGACTCTCCTAGAAGCTTATCCCTAATTAGGTAACTGCACCCTATGACTCATCCCTAATCAAGTGACTACCATCTAAAAGGTTCATCCGTACCGGGCAATTGTCTTGACTCATTCTGATTGGGCAATGACTCTCTGTGAAGCTCATCTCTAATCAGGCAACTGCCACCTTATGACTTATTCCTAATCAAGAAACTACCATCCGGATGGTTCATCCCTCGATTAGACTACCACTAGTTTTTCTGTGTTCTGAGGAGGTAAGCCTCACTTAAGAATTATATTACAAGAACATAACTTTGAGTTCCAAAGGCTCATCCTCAATTGGACAATGGCCACTTGGAAGGCTCATCCCCAATTGAGCAACTGTCTGTCCAGCTCTGAGCTGAGGGCTCCCCTCACTCAAAGTCTTATGCTTGTGCGTTTCGAGAAGAAAAACCCTCGCTCGAGAATAATGACAACAACATTAGCCTCCGAGCTCCCGATGACTTGCCCTCCTAGTTAAATGGCCATCAACGGCGTTCAGCTCCGCGACTGAAGTCCTCACTTCATTCAAAATCTAGGGCCTAGCGACCCAGTTCATCTCCGCGACTGAAGTCCTTACTTGGAGTCTAGAGCCTAGCAGCCCAGTTCATCTTTATGACTGAAGTCCTCACTTCACTCGGAGAACAAATGTCTGCGCGCTTAGAGACGAATACAACATCCGAAGAGGTATCACAGATATCATATTCTTGCCATCGAAAAGTCATACCTCCGAAGGGGCATGAACATTCCACAACACAAATCATGCAAGATCTAAATAACTCAGTTATTTTATTACAGAATACATGTAATTGTATTTTCGTTAAATTTCATTATGTCATTACATCTGACAAATAAAATATATAAAATCTTTACATCTCTTGTTTACTTCAGAACCTATTCTGCCATCATTTAGAGACCTCAATGCAGGAATAACAAAGACATTCATCAGGGAAGATCTTTTGGGGCAGTCTTCATCCTTACAGCGGTTCCTAAAGTAGGTAGTCGTACCTCGTCAGTCGCTTCTTGTTCCTCTAAAGAAGCCAAACGAACATCACCCGCTACCACAATCTTTGAAAAGCCATTGAAGAGTGAGGCATGGATGTCTGATCAAACGGACTCTGACAAAACAAACCAGAAGGCGAAACTATTTCTCTCTACTATGGTGTCTTGAGGAAAAGGTCAAGCTGCAGGGTGAAAGGCGACCTCACTACACACTTGATCAGCGTACTCCACCTCTTCCTTACTTTTACGCCCTATGTAGAGGGAGGGTCAAATTCTTTAGAATAATCCACCGTAAAAAACGGGCGACTCGGAATCAGATTATCATCTCAATTCGAAGTGGGCCATCAAGCTATTAGCTCCGGAGGTGGAGCTCCATCACGATGACTGACATATCATGACGAGCTCATCACAATGGCTGACATATCATGACAGATAGACTCCCAAGCAGCCGGAGCACGGCCGCCATCCTCTCCACTTTCCTTTCTCCATCTAATGAAGAGAAGAGATGGATCCATGTAGTTCAGTAGAGATGACAGAGAAGGAACTTAGAAACAAGATTGTTTGAAGGAGATGGCAAAGGTTACTTCTACACGAAGGATTCTGCCAATTTATAGATAGAGGAGGAGCCAAATCGATTCCAATTTGAATAATCGATTCCTAAAAAATTGAATCACATCCCAAAAATTTTGGTCAATTAAAGAGGCACGATATTAATCGCTGCTCTCGCATGATCTCTATCATCATGGCACCAGCATTTGAGAGGATGCTGTTTACCAATTGCGAGAAGTTTAATCAACTGGCTGAAAGTACACCTAGAGGGGGGTGAATAGGTGTACGGCTAATCTAATGAACAAAATGCGGAAATTAAAAACTTAATTGCAACAACACTTAATGCAACCAACAAGTGTAGCTGAATTTCCGGTGAAGGGCTCTGGACTAACTCCTCTTGATTCCTCTGAATAAGAGTTGAGGCGCTATATGAAGATCTTGTGGTTAAGTACAAGTGAGGCACACACAAACAAGCCAAGCATATAATGAATGAGCAATATGAAATGATGCAAGGCACAAAGTAAAGAGAGAGTTAGAGAGTCAATGGATCAATCGCTAACACACGGATATGTTTCGAGGTTCGAGCACCCAGCTCTATGTCCCCGACTTCATCAAGAAGGATTTCCACTAACTTGTTCACACAGGACTCCCACACAGGGGACCTCCACGGAGGATTTGAGGCAATACAATAACCAAAAGTACACAACTCCTCTCTTTACAAACACAACCTCTACACTTAGAGGTTAGGCACAAAGCCACCACAAAACTCAATCAACCTCACAAACGAGGGATGGGCACAAAGCCAACAACCAATCAACCTCTCACTAGAGGGAAAGGGCACAAAGGCACCATGCCAAAATCAATCTCTACATAAGAGGGATAACACAAAGTAGGAGGGTTCACAACTTAGTGATCAAAAGACCACAAACCAATTATTTTCCCACAAAACAAAGATCCTATAGAAAGGATAGAATGATAAGCTCAAGTGTGAGAAAAACTAAAGGAATGGAAAATAAATACTCAAAGAAAATCCTTGGGAAAAACTAGAAATAAAGATGAAGAAGTTGAACCAAAAACACTTTTCCCAAAATCACTTTTCTTTGATTTTCCAAATCCTAGAAAAACACCAAATCAAATGTAAACATTAGAGCCTAAAACTTCTTTTGATTGCTGCAAAAACACTAGTAAAATCAGAAAATAAACTCTCCAAAAACTAATTAAAAACTATTAAGAGAAAGCCCAATTAATAGCCTCTTTGAAAAACTAGCTGTTGGCAGTAATTATGGTATGAATTGACCATCCGGTCGACCGGCCAACGGTCGAAATTTGACCGTTGCCAACATCCGGTCGACCGCCCGGTCAACCGTCCTTACCCGATAGTAAGGATGCTACAGTCGGTCGACCGCACGGTCGACCAGCCAAACCAAGTTGCCTTGTGCACGTTTTGTGCACATACGGTCGACCGTTCCGGTCGACCGGCTCCTGGTCCGGTCGACCGCCAGGGCCTCGCAGAAACATTTAGGGATTACAAAACTAGGGTTTTTATTATCCTATTAAATCCCATAAAATCTCTAAAAATTCACAAAAATAAGTTCTTGCATGATCTTTGAAATACAAACTTGTTTGAGTAAAAATCAAACCAAGTTACAAACATTTTGAACTCTTTTTGTGTTATGAAAATTTTACCGAAAATCAAATTCCGTATTTTCCAAAACTTAGATTTTGAGATGAAAAATTGTTTTGTCCAAAACTCATCCAAATACAAAAACATGATACTTAAACAACTTGAAGCATATAGTATATGAAAAAAATCCAATATACATGAAAGATATATATATATATATATATATATATATATATATATATATATATATATATATATATATCAATGTTTTTGACTTTAAAAACCAAAAATAAGTTTTATTAAAATACAAAACTCCAAACTCATGAAATAGACTATCGAACTAAGTTTGTTTAAATAGTTGAGGCATACATGTATATAGAACAAATCTAATATACATTAAACTATGTAAAGTTGTTTTGATTCTATCTATTCATGAAAACCAAGATCGGTTAAACCAAAAACCGAAAACTAAAACACGAAACTTAAACAAGTGTGTGTGTTGTGAACTTGAGCATATCACACTATCTAATCTTTAACAAATGGATCTAAAACATAAACTAAACTATGTAGCGAGTCTACTTGACGAACTCCGTCTTCAAGCCGACTCGATCCAAACGTGATCCACCGAGCTTGACTTCAATGAGTGCTAGATATGAACTTTGACGCTCGGGCTCTTGAATCACCATGTGAAAAAGCTCCAAAACACCATTATTGAAGCTAATCACCTACTAATATTTGGTTAAGTATCTGAAACTAAACATCACAAGATTTTTAGTAAACTATAACTACATGAGTTAATCATCATCAAAACTAGAGTGGAAGGCTTCTTGGCCAACAATCTCCCCCTTTTTGATGATGACAAAACTCATGGAGTTATATATTCATGGATTAAAGTTAAGCTTCAAAGAAGCTCCCCCTTAACTCATGCATAGCAATAAATAATAAATATATGCAATGAATACTAAACATGAATATGCATCAACATGCATAAAATAATGAAATGAACATGCTCTTGATACCAAACATGAAACAAACATGCTCTTGATACCAAATTTTTAAAATAAATTCCTTTTCCTTTTTAAAATAAACATGTTCTTAAATAATTGCTTTTGATACCAATAAAAATTCAATGAAAAACTTAATCTCTTGATACCAATCAATAAAACAAAATTCTTGATACCAATTGGAAAGATAATCAAGCTCTTGATACCAATCAATAAACAAAATTCTTGATACCAATTGGAAAGATAATCACTAAAGCTTTTTGATACCAACAATAAAAAATATCAATATGAAACAACTTTACAAATAAACAATAAACATGCATATTAAACAAAAACATGCATATAAACTCAAATACTTCTCCCCCTTTTTATCAATCATCAATAAAGGGGTCAAAGAAAACAATATTCTCCCCCCTTTTTGTCTTAAAAAAAATTAATGAGGGGTGAAATCTAATCAAAACGTTATGATACCAACTGTAAGAAAAAATATATCAATTTAGTGCATCATGATATCAAAGGAATATACCAATTGAAAGTATATAATGTGGTACATAAAATAAATGTTTTAATATAAATTTAAATACCAATTGATACCATTTGTAAGTAAATACCAATTAAATACCAATTATAAGTAAATAAATCATTTTGAGCAATTCAACCAAAAATTTTGATATCAACAAAATATACCAATTGTTAACATTGTTTTATTGTTTCTTTATTGTAAGTAAACTTATAGGTAATCTTGATACCAATATGTAAAGATTAGTACCAATTGAAAGGAATTTTTTTTATTAAAAGCATATGATACCAAAAATAATCAATATCATTTTTTTAATTATGTTTCAACATAAAGTGTGGGAGTAAAATATCAATTAAAAGCTGAAATATAAATTTTCTCTTCCTTTATGAAATACCAAATAAAATGATGCATAAGCTTGTATAAGATACCAATTGAAACATAATCAATTGATATATAATAGTCATTTGAAATCAAGGTTAGCATAACCAAAATTTGTGCTCAAAGATATAAAGATATAGTAAGCACAAATGAATCATATATATATATATATATATATATATATATATATATATATATATATATATATATATATATATATATATATATATATATATATGAAAAATTGAATACCAATCGAAATTGATACTATTTGAAGTGTAAGCATACATATATAAAAACATATATGAGTATACGAAAAAAATGTCAATAGTGATACCAATTAAAAGATCCAATGATACCAATTGAAACACAATAAGATTAAGTGTATAACTCATATTACCTTCCATCCATTTCATGCACATGTGTAAAAAGATTTTCAATAAGAAGTATACAAGGCATGGTCGCCCAACCAACTGCCCTTTAATGGGTAGGGTTTTCAAAAATAGGTTTGAAAATATAGTATGTTTGAAAAGCTCTACCATAATGAAGAATACGAACTAATTTTAAGAAAAATTTGAAAATTAGTACGAAATCTTTCAAGTAAGGAATAAAACAAAATTATATTCCAGAAAACATGAAAATCACTAAACCAATGTCACTCAAAATCTATATAGCACATATAGTACTCATGAAAATAAAATCATGAGAAAACATCAAGAATATGAGTGTACAAGTTTTGTGAAAGACAAGTCATGGAAATAGGCAATCAAATTCAAATACAAAATTCCTTAAAAACATCAAAACAATAATTCCTTCAAGGTATATGTATGTCATGTACAAACTACCGTATACATACATATCCAAATATAAACGAGTCCACAAAAGTATATGCATGAAGGCAAGTGGTTCAAGGATGTATATGTATAGCTAACAGTTTAGACACCATAGACATATACATGAAGCTAAATATAAAAACATAAAAAATATGTAGAAAATGAGAATACAAGTCAAATGCATGAATCATCAAAACTAGGCTATACTAGCACATCTAATAAGTACAAATGAGCGTTTAAGCATAAACATATATTAATCTATTTGTAACTTACTAGTTGTACAAGTATATATTTAAGTTTTGATGAAATCTAACATCTAAACATGTAAAAACATGAAACATAGAAATCAAAACAAAAACTCATATGATCATTATGGCAAATGCACATGCATTAGATCTAGGACATACACATTAGTTAAACTAAAGTGAGAACACTCAATATGGGTCCATATAAAAATGGGTGTCTCAAATACTAATTATGCATATCATAGGACTAATAAACATGACATATGGCATAATGAACATTAAAATAATACATGCTATAAATGAATGATCTAAAAGCATGCAAACACAATGAGGAGTAGGAGATAGTTATCAAAACTATGAGGGCAACTCTCCATGTCTCCAAAACAAGGTGGTCCTTCCACCAAACTCCCCTTGAAAGTGATGCATCCAAATAGTTCTCTTTAAGCTCGGAACGCATCCACCTCAAGGCACCATCACTCTCACGTCATGCGAGAGCCCACACCTACATCAAATATAATAGGGATGGTCTTTGGTACCCACACTCTTTTGGGTCCATATGAGTTAGTTTCTTTCCTAACCCAAACAAATTTAGTTGCTAAATTTGAATCATGTATACGATCATAGCAAAACTTAGCAAGGTGGCCCTTACGTCCACAATGTGTATAAGTATACACATGAGCATACATCGTGTTATAAGTATGTACGTGAGGAGCATGTGTATGTTGTGGTTTGTGTGCATGCATAAGAGGAACTTGTTTCTTTCGAAACATAGATTCCAACCGTGAATGGTTCAAAGCACAATGGCTCAAAGTGGAGCCCAAACAATCAACACTCTTCTTAAGCATAGATATATCATTTTCAATTATAGAAGATGTTCATGCAATAGGTGAGTTAGGATGTGAAGTTTTACTAGCATGACAAACATGAGAATCTAAATCATTTTTCAAAGAAACATTTTTCTTTAAACAATCTTTCAATTCTTGTGAAATCAAATTTATTTTATTTTTCAAAGAATTATTTTCTTTTAATACAAAATCAAGTTTTGAAGTTAAATCCTCATTTTTTTTTCAAAACATATTCACAATCATTTTTACTTTTTAAAATTTTGTTTTCATTAAGTGCAAGATCAAGTGGGGACTTAAGCGAGTCACTTTCACTTGAAATCTCATCCCTTTCTTGCAAAATAATCTCAAGTCTAGAAGATAAATTTTTATTTCTTCTTTTAAATCAAGACTTTCCTTTTCAAAAGTTTGTATTTTGAAATCAAATTTTCACAATTTTTAGTAAGTTCATCATTCATGGCTTGTGCCTCTAAACACTCATTGCAATAGGAACTAGTGCTAGCATCTAGTTGAGTTTCCGATTGTACATCAAGAGAGTCATTCCCTTGGACCATGAAGCAATGTTCATCGGACTTGTCTCTCCTAGATCTCCTATTCTTATCGATATGCGTTGGTAGCTCAGGAGATGTCAAAATGCTCCATACTGCAAAAATGGACTCATAGTGAGAAAATACATGTAAATATTCTTTATCAAGAGATGCTCTAAGTGCCTTTAGGGCTAGTGCATTGGCCTCTATATGCCTGTTATCACTAAGGTAGGATTCCTTGATAATGGCAAGGTAAACTCTATAACCTAGAGTTTTTAAATGACAACTCATTAGAACCTTCCATATATCAAGTCTAGAGATATCAAACATGGGAGGGACATCCATGAGTGCAAACAATTTGTGTGCAAATGCAAATGTAGATTAGCAACCAAGATCACACTCCTAGGTGGTTAAACCTAATATCAAGAGCGTAGGCTCTGATACCAATATGAAAGTACACCTAGAGGGGGTGAATAGGTGTACGGCTAATCTAATGAACAACATGCGGAAATTAAAAACTTAATTACAACAACACTTAATGTAACCAATGAGTGTAGCCGAATTCCTGGTGAAGCGCTCTGGACTAACTCCTCTTGATTCCTCTGAATAAGAGTTGAGGCGCTATATGAAGCTCTCGTGGTTAAGCACAAGTGAGGCACACACAAACAAGCCAAGCATATAATGAATGAGCAATATGAAATGATGCAAGGCACAAAGTAAAGAGAGAGTTAGAGAGTCAATGGATTAATCGCTAACACACGGATATGTTTCGAGCTTCGAGCACCCAGCTCTACGTCCCCACCTTCACCCAGAAGGATTTCCACTAACTTGTCCACACAGGACTCCCGCACAGGGAACCTCCACTGAGGATTTGGGGCAATACAATAATCGGGAGTACACAACTCCTCTCTTTACAAACACAATCCCTACACTTAGAGGTTAGACACAAAGCCACCACAAAACTCAATCAACCTCACAAATAAGGGATGGGCACAAGGCCAACAACCAATCAACCTCTCACTAGAGGAAAAGGGCATAAAGCCACCACTCTAAAATCAACCTCTACACAAGAGGGATAACACAAAGTAGGAGGGTTTATAACTTAGTGATCAAAAGATCAGAAACAATTCTTTTCCCATAAAAACAAAGATCCTATAGAAAGGATAAAATGATAAGGTCAAGTGTGAGAAAAATCAAAAGAATGGAAAATGAATACTCAAAGAAAATCCTTGAGAAAAACTAGAAATAAGGATGAAGAAGTTAAACCAAAAATACTTTTCCCAAAATCACTTTTCTTTGATTTTTCAAACCCTAAAAAAACACCAAATCAAATGTAAACTTTAGAGCCCAAAACTTCTTTTTGATTGCTGCAAAAATACTAGTAAGATCAAAAAATAAGCTCTCCAAAAACTTGTTAGAAACTATTGAGAGAAAGCCTAATTTATAGCCTCTTTGAAAAACTAGCCGTTGGCAGCAATTATGGTCAGAATTGACCATCCGGTCGACCGGCCAACGGTCAAAATTTGACCATTACTAACATCCGGTCGACCGCCCGTCTACCGTCCTTACCCGAGAGTAAGGATGCTACAGTTGGTCGACCGCACGGTCGACCAGCCAAACCAAGTGGCCTTGTGCACGTTTTGTGCACATACGGTCGACCGTTTCGGTCGACCGGCTCCTGGTCCGGTCGACTGGTCGGTCGACCGCCAGGGCCTGGCAGAAACATTTAGGGATTAGAAAAACTAGGGTTTTTATTATCCTATTAAATCCCATAAAATCTCTAAAAATTCACAAATATAAGGTCTTGCATGATCTTTGAAATACAAACTTGTTTGAGTAAAAATCAAACCAAGTTACAAACATTTTGAACTCTTTTTGTGTTATGAAAATTTTACCGAAAACCAAATTCCGTATTTTCCAAAACTTAGATTTTTGAGATGAAAAATTGTTTTGTCCAAAACTCATCCAAATACAAAAACATGATACTTAAACAACTTGAAGCATATAGTATATGGAAAGAATCCAATATACATGAAAGATATATATATATATATATATATATATATATATATATATATATATATATATATATATATATATGTATGTATATTAATGTTTTTGACTTTAAAAACCAAAAATAAGTTTTGTTAAAAGACCAAAACTCCAAACTCATGAAATAGACTATCAAACTACGTTTGTTTAAATAGTTGAGGCATACATGTATATAGAACAAATCTAATATACATTAAACTATGTAAACTTGTTTTGATTCTATCTATTCATGAAAATCAAGATCGGTTAAACCAAAAACGAAAACCAAAACACGAAACTTAAACAAGTGTGTGTTGTGAACTTGAGCATATCACACTATCTAATCTTTAATAAATGGATCTAAAACATAAATTAAACTATGTACCGAAGTCTACTTGACGAACTCCGTCTTCAAGCCGACTCGATCCAAACGTGATCCACCGAGCTTGACTTGAACGAGTGCTAGATATGAAGTTTGACGCTCGGGCTCTTGAATTATCATGTGAAAAAGCTCCAAAACACTATTGTTGAAGCTAATCACCTACTAATACTTGGTTAAGTATCTGAAAGTAAACATCACAAGATTATTAGTAAACTGTAACTACATGAGTTAATCATCATCATAACTAGAGTGGAAGGCCTCTGGGCCAACAATGGCATGCCAGCTTTCATCCAACAGCACAATCTTCACATCAATCCAAAAGATCCGCATTAATGAACCAGATCTTCATTTGTTTAAACTTTCAAAAGAACTCAGAGGTACTTAAAAGCTCCTACCAACTTCTCTCTTCTGGTTTCCCTTCCACGACTCTGGCAATCGAAAGAGCATGGTCATCTGTAGTGATCAAATTTTGACCCTTGTCAAGATCTTTAAACGTGTCCCACCACATCTAGGGCGTCTTAAGCGAACAACAAATTTGACATATCAGCTGGTCCTTTGTGGGTCCGAGAAGATAGCTTCAGGCCTTGTCAAGAGTCTACACTTGACCCAAGATTCCTCTCTGATATCCGCAGCTGTCAGGTCCCTCTCCGACATTCTCACCACCCGAGGTCTCTCCGAGTCCGCACTCGACCCGAGGTCTCTGTCCGACCCCCACAGTCGCAAAGACTCTCGCCTCGGCGCTGGATACGACTCAACAACAGGGTTCCCCAATTTACGAAATCCATTATGTAGTCAAATTATCCCTACACTCTAAATGTGTTAACACCCCTATTTTAGTGCGGACAGTTATGGATGGTGGCGGATATCCCTGCATATCAATCCTAACAATGAGGCACAGTAATTTGGGCAGTTATGAGAAACGAATCATGCAGTTATAGATATTCGAAATATCTTCGCCACCACCCAACGCCACAAGATATTTATGCACCTGGAGGCCCATCGAGAAAGAATATCGAACCCCAGAAGATGAAACTTGTAATAGAGTGTTGAGAACTCTATGTTATCTCTCTGATTTAGTGGACTTTCTCTCTCCCTATTTGCCACGTAGTTTTTAACTCCTTGGATTTTTCACATAATTCTCTGGTGTTTGCATTTGATTTACATTCGCATTTACAATTTAAATGTAAATAAATTCTTTCGAGAAATTTACCTCTACACTAAGACATAGGAGGGAGTTAACAAAAAAAATTTCTTTCTTATAAATTTGAATGTAATCATAACAACTAAAAGTATAATTGGACCAATTATGAGAAAAATGTATAGATCAAAATTTGTTAACCTAACAGCAACAAGGCCTTCGTAGAGAGGAGCCCATCAACTCTAGCTAGAACATGGGAATGAGCTAGGAGCAAGCAGCAGCAATGCATTGGAAACTCTAAACTAATTATAATTGCCAATCTCTACAAATCGATGCCTTACTGATCAGTGATTATGGGCCTTAATTTGACACGTATGCATGCATGCATTCTGACACTTTATCATCCAGGAATTGGTCTCCAAGTACATAGTATATATCTTGTTTTTCATGATATGTAAGTTCCAAGAAGCTACAGTTGGGTTCGGGTTAGCTCCTTCGCGCGAAGGACCGGATGAGTTAGCTTTTTTGCGCGAAGGAACCATCCATCTAGGCAAATCTATGATCCAGATGGGAGAGTGAACCAAAAAAAAAAAAGTTTTATGAGTCCTACTTACAAAATGTATTTCTCTCTCCCCATTGAGCCGTCCATTAGTTGTAATGGGTGGTCCACATCGCGCGAAGGACCCATCCTGATCCTTCAAGCTAAGAAACTTATCACCCCACCTACAATAGGAACGAGAAAAAGGAAACAATGTCACATTGTTGAACAATGAAGCAATCAGAAGAATGGCGGACTATCTGCTCGTAATGCCCGTAGTAAATCTGAATATTTCATCAGGGAAAGAGGATAGGGTGTCAGAGACCAAAAACATTGATGCTTGGAACGAGCAATTTGGAGAGGTCAATGTCCACTTCAACCTGAGCAATAAGCATTCTACCTTGTACTCAACAACTTGTCAACTCATTCAGCTTTTAACTAGAGCGACCTTGGACCAGAGAGTTCGGGGGAGATTAGGCGGCCTCAACCATCTGATAGCTTTGGGAGGAGCAAAAGTGGATGGCCTAAAACATAGGAGTACTTCAGGGGCCCAACGCAAGGACTGTATCTTGTCCAGAACCCAACAGCCATCGAGTAATACCAATCTCGATCTTGACTATTGAAAATAGATAAATTCACAGTCTATAAACAGAAGAGAAATCTAAGATGATGAAAATTATAACAAAAATCAACGACAACAGAAGATGCTGAGTAGATCAGGAGACATCGAAATTGTTACCCCATCCATCGGTTTGGGACTTCCCTCGATTAATTAACCAAACTGCCTGTTCCTTCGTCTTCCTTGAAAGAAGCATAAACTATTGTTAAAATACGGCAAATTAGAGAGCAATGCATCACCAAATCACCAATCATCCAGAAACTGACAGACTGTCGTTAGCAAAATATTATGTCAATCTTCCCTGTCAAAGTGGACTGCTACCTGTTTCCACAAGTTCCACCCTACCAGCCATTATTGTCCCTTGTTTGGCTTACTTGTGCTTGAGATCATTCTTCTATTTCCACCACTATTTTGTAAGTATTAAAACTTTTACTCAATTTATCACATCTTGGTAGGTTGTTATTGACTTTGGCAGTGAGAGGACTCCAATCGATTTTCTAAAATTGAGTGATCTCTTTCAGAGAAGAAGTTCGACTGTCAAAGACTAAAGTCTGGAAAGGTTCCAAGATTCCAAGAGGTAATGTAATAAGATTACAAGAGGTAATGTAATTGGGATGAAAAATCCCTTTGGTTGAACCAAAGTTTCAACAATTGGTTATCTGAAGAAGAAGCCTCCAAAATAAACCTGAATTTGTTCAGTAATATGAGAAGATCAACTGTCTTTGCTATGTCCTGAATTGATGCTTGCTCCAGAGTGTTGAAAATTCTTGTGTTGCGTAGTTTCCACTATATACAACATAGTAGAGAACTGTTCTTCCCACCACATCCCACACACTTCTCCTTCGCCTTTGAGAGTTTCTAAATAACTCAGTGAAAGCTAGCCCCGCCCAATTAATGATCAGTCTGAAGTAGGATTTGAAATTGGGGTAGTCTGAGAACAGATGAATTAAGTGATCAAGTGCCTTCTTTGACTTACACATAACACAAGGGGGATCAACGTGGTGTCGCGGGAAATGAGCTAGGATTCAGAAACTCTCGTGGTCCTTGCCTTTAGTGGCAGTCTTGCTTGAGTGTTGATTATTCCCGTACATTTCATATTTTATGTCATATTTTTAAATTTATTTTTATTTAAATTGTACTTTTTAATTGTTTAATTGTTTAATGGTGTGCATGTTGTAAATAATAGAGAAAGAGAAGAAAAAGCCCGATATATCCTAAATAAATCAGATTTCCAAGGATAATATTATCTAAATCAAGATTAACGAGCATATTCTGAAGATCCAACAGACCTAAAAGTAATTTTATCAGAAGAAACGAAGACAACATAATAGAGAGCTTCTCCCGCTTAAAGCGTTGATCCAACGACCATAATATTGCCGCGGAAACATTGGAGTTTTTAGGTCAATATTTTAGCCGTTGGATCAGCGATTTTGTCCACATCTTCTATAAGCTTTGGCCACTCCTCTCCTACTATAAATACAGCACCAGAGCAGAGCAGATGACGTACAATAGAGTTTAGGTTTAGGCTTTTATTCTAAGATTTATGATAGAATTTTATGTTAGATAGTTTATCAGAATGTAATCTTCATTTATTTTCTTTCTTTTGTTCTAATTTAGTCCAAAAAGATAAAGGAGAGTTGTAATTTGTAATGAAATGATATCAAGGAGGATTCAACTCATGCAATTTATCATCTTGCTTTCTTGATATGTATTTTTTATTTATTTGTTCTTTGATTACTTGAATTTTTTCACAGCTCACTAAATCTCTATCTTATTCTCTCTACTTTTGATTGATTTTGTAACCCAGTTAAATTATTTACATATCTTAATTTAAGCCTTGTATTCTGTAAGTATTCTTGAAGGCACATAACGATGGGTGTTGGTTTTTAACTCTATTTTAGAAATTGATTTTTAAATTTGGTTTTATTCCATACTTGATATTCTTAATGATTTAACATTCAAATTTAAGAACCGTGTTTAAAAGAAGTTTCATTCTTCACTATTTTTTTTGCTTTGCTTGGACATTGACAGATGATCCAAATGAGGCATAAAACTTTTATGATGTAAGGAGTTAGTAGATTAGTGAGCCCAGATTTTTTTTTTTTTTTTTACAAAACAGATTTTCTTCCCTCGTGTTTTCTACCATTTTCGCAAAATCCTAATTTTCTTTCTTTATAATTTTTTTCCTCAAAACCCAACGTCTACCATATTCTTTTCACCTTTTCTTTTTAAAATAGAGAAATAACTTATTTTTGACAAAGTATCGAAAAACTTGTCGGCCCAGAGTCCTTTCACCTTAGTTTTGATGATGACTAACTTATGATTGTTAGTTTACTAATGATCTTGTGTTTAATAAGTTTGAGATATTGATCAAGATTTTAGTAGGTGATTAACTTCAACAAAATATTCAAAGCCAGTTTTGGAGCTAACACGAGTTGATTCAAGAACTTGCACGTCAAGATCGCATCTAGTACTCGGAAGGAGTCAAGCTCTATAGATCGTGTTTGAATCGAGTCAGCTTGGGAAGGAGTTCTACAAGAAGACTTCAATTTGTTTAGTTTTGTTTATTTTAGATCTTATGTAAAGATAGCTTAGTCTTGATATGCTCAAGTTCACACACACACACACACAAGTTAAAATAGTTTTGGTTTCAGTTTAACCGTTTTGAATTTTCTAGAAGATATCTTTCATTTTCATGTATAGATAGAATTAAAAGAAGTTTTACATAATTTAATGTATATTTGATTTCAGTCATATATATCTATGTTTCATATTGACTAAAAACTTAATTTGATGATTTTAATTCATGAATTTAAGTTTTGCTTTTAACAAAACTTAATTTTGGATTTAATGTCAAAAATATAGATATATCTTTTATATGTGTATCGGGTTCTATCCATATATAATATGCTTCAAAAGTGTTTCTATATCATATTTTTGTATTTATACAAGTTTTGGAGAAAACGGATTTTCATTTCAAAATTCAAGTTTTGAAAATACTTATTTTAGTTTAAAGCTAAATTTCTATATAACAAAAAATAGTTCAAATTGTTTCAAATATGTGTTGAATTTTAGTCATACACATTTGTTATTCAAATATTTATAAAAATTTATTTTTGTGAATTTTATGTGATTTTATGGGATTTTATAGGCATTAAAAGACCAAGTTTTCAAACCTATAACCCTGGCTTTTGGCTGCAAACGGTCGACCGACTGGTCGACCAACATGCACAGAAGTGCATAGGTTTTAGCGGTTTACTGGGCGATCGACCATTCCAGAGAAACTCTCTAAAAATGGCCCCGGTCGACCGTGTGGTTGACCAACTAGAGAGACCACCTCTTTGGTTCTAGCCTCGGTCGACCGGGCGGTCAAAAGATGGGTAAATTGCCTTGGGGCGATCGACCGGAAACTCCAACAGTCAGAAATCTGACCATTGGCCGGTCGATCGGGCGGTCGACCGATAGGTCATTCTGGACCTGTTTGGACCCCCAATGGCTATATTTTGGGAATCTTATAAATATGGGTTTCCTTGGCTTGTTTCTCCTAAGATTTTTAACAACAAATTTTCCCATCTTCTTAAGTGTTTTCAGTAAGTTTTAAAAAGAAGTTTTTGTGCTAAAAAATTCTCTTATCTTTATTTGTTTTCAAAGTTCTGAAAAATAAAAAAAATCAAGTATTTAGGAATTCTATTTTGTTCTTCATTTTATATATCAATCAAGAAGTTTTTCCTAAGTATTTTCTTTGTTGTTTTATTTCCAATCACTTTGATTTCTCACACACTTTAGCCAATCAATTCTTATCCTATCTTTAAGATCTTGTTTTTGTGAGAATAGTTTGTGATCCTTGAGATCATCAATAGAGAGTTTTTGATAGTTGTGATCACCTAGTGTATTTTTCTTTGCTTTGTGTTTGGCTTGGCGCCTACCTCTTGAGTAGAGGTTTTGTATTTGAGAGAGGAGTTATATACTACTGGTATTGAGTTGTAATTACTCAGTGGAGGTCCCTTTGTAGAAGGTCATGTGTGAATATAGTGCAAATCCTTCTGTGTGAAGGCGGGGACGTAGAGCAGTGGCTCGAACCTCGAAACATATCTTTGTGTTTGCGTTTGATTCACTATCTCTCAACTCTATCTCTCTTATATCTTGCATTGTTATTACTTGTTCATATTCAATACATGCTAGATATTGTTATGTGTGCCCACACTTGTGTTGAACCAAGAAAACTTCTAATGGCACCTCAACTCTTAATAAGAGGAATCTAGAGGAGTAGTTTCAGAGCCCTTCACGGAAATTTTGGGCTCACTCTTGGTTACACGTAGTGTGTTTGAAATTAAATTTTTTATTTTCACATCATTTGTCCTAAGATTAGCTTGTACATCTATTAACCCCCTCTAGATGTACTTTTAATTGGTATTAGAGCCTTCGCTCCTGATTTGGTTTAACGACTTAGGAGTGAGATCCTTGGATAGATAATCTAGTATTGCTTTGCACACATATTATTTATACACTCATAAATTTTCTTGCCCCTCTCATATATGATGTTTCTAACATTGATATGTGAAAGTTTAAGATGAGTGCCTATCTTAAAGCCCTAGAATTGTATTTCTATCTTGCCACTACCAAGATATCCTATGTTGGTAATGACAAGTATTTAGGGGCTAATAAATAAGACTTAGATACATTAAAGCATACACTACCAAAGATCATTTATGTTTGATTTCTCATTGTGATTCCACTTTTGCAGGTGGAACATATTGGCTTCTCCAAAGGAACAAAGGACAAACATTTTGAGAAGGAATCTAGTGGAGATGAGTTCGACCAAACTTATTTCATGGTCTAAGGGATTGACTCCCTTGAGATAAACTCGGACACTCAACTAGATTATAGTGCTAGTTCTTCATGTGATGACAATATGGATACTTTTGTTTAAATGAAGAACTTTCATTATTTTGTGAAAAACTTGTTAGAAAAATACAAACCTTTAAAAAATAGTTTAAATTAAAAGAAGAAAATAAGAATTGTTTTCAAAACTTAACATGATTTTGCAAGAGAAGGTGAGATTTCAAGTGAAAGAGACTCATTGAAATCTTAACTTAACTTTGCTTTAAATGAAAATTAAATTTTAAAAGTAAAAATGATTTTGATCATGTTTTGAGAAAAACGATGTTTTGTTTTCAAAATTAGATTTTGTTTTAAGAGAAAATGATTCATTGAAAAACAAAATAGTTTTAATTTCTAAAGAATTGGAATCTATTTCTTTAGAAAAAGTTTCATTAAAAAATGATTTAGATTCACATATTTGTCATGCTACTATAGTTTCAACTTCTATTGATAAACATATTTCTTGCTCCACTTCTTCTTCAATCATTAAAAATAATATTTGTACTTTGAAGAAGAGTATTGATTGTTTGAACTCCACTTTGAGCCAATAAGCCATGAACCACACAAGGTTAGAATCTATGTTTCATAAGAAACATGCTCCACATATTCATCCACACAAATCACGGTATACACATGCTCATCTTTCTCACACACATGATATATGTATGCTAAGATGTATACTTTTATACATTGTGGACGGACGGACCACCTTACAAAATTTTGTTATGATAGAACACATAATTCAAATTTTACAAATAAATTTGTTTGGGTTAAGAAAGATGCTAACCCCCATGGTCCCAAGACATTGTGGATACTAAAATTCACTCCTCTTATATTTGATGTAGATATGGGCTCTCACTTGACGTGAGGGTATTCGTGCCTTGATGGTGGATGCGATTCGAGCTTAAAGATCATATTTATGAATGCATCACTTTAAAAATATTTGGTGGAAGGACCATAATGGTTTGGAGACCTAGAGCTTGGTTCATTGGTTTTAGTAATTATCTCTAACTCTCATTTTTATTTACATGATTTCATATAAATGTTTTTAGCATGTCTTGATTTTCAATGTTCATTATGTTAAATACAATGTTATTAGACATGTGTATACATAGATAGTGTTTGAGATACACCCATGCTCATATGGATTCATATTTTGTATTCTCACTATTGTTTAACTAATATGTATATCCTAGTTCTAATAGCACATGCATTTAACTTAATGATCATGATTGTTTTGTACTTCATGTGTTGATTATATGTTTAAATGTAACTTTTATTAAAACTTGTGTTTATACTTGTACAACTAGTAAGCCACACTTGATTATTATGTGTTTGTACTTTATTGCTCATTTGTACCCATTAGATGTACTTGTATAACCTTATTTTGATGATTCTTTCATTTTAACATGTATTCCCTATTTTTATATATGTTTTTCATAAAAATTATGTTTAGCTTTATGTATATGTCAATTTTGTCTATAACTAATAGATATACATGTATATCCTAGTCATTTGCTTTCATACAAAATTCTATTATAGACATTATATTTGAGATATGTATGTATACTTATAGTTTTGAAATAACATACATATACCTTGAAGCTTGTTTAGTTTTTGATAAAAATAGAATTTTGAGTTTTAATGATTTCATTTTTTAAGGAATTTATTTGTTTTCATATGAGCTTCAATGCCTTATTTTCATGTATATGTTCTTATATGATTCTTACATTCTACGTCATTTTGTTTACTCATGGTTTGAGTCATGAGCCTATATGAGCTTTATCAATTTTTGAGTGTCGATTCTCGTGTAGTTTTCATATATTTTGGAATATATTCTTATTTTATTCCTTGTTTGAAGGATTTCGTACTAGTTTTCAAAATTATCATAAAACTAGTCTCGTTATTCTTCTATTGGTAGAGTTCAAATATGCTAAAATATTTTCAAATCTTATTTTTAAAAATCCTACCATCTAAGGGTGGTTGGATGGGCGATCATGCCTTGTACATACTTGATTGAATATCTTTCAAACATGTGCATGATAGGGTGGTAGGTATGAGTTATACATAATTTTCAATAAATTTTTTTTTGTATACTCATGTTATATATATATATATATATATATATATATATATATATATATATATATATATATATATATATATATATATATATATATATATATATATATATATATATATATATGGATCATATCTAAATTGACATTATATTGCTCTGATACATATATATGATTTTGATTGTGCTTCTTTTACATGTCCATACATTTTAGCACAATTATTTCTTACTAAGCTTGATTTAGTTTTTAATGTCAAATATTTTTCAATGATATTTTATACAAACTTATGCATGATTTTTATTGGTATTTCATAAGGGGAAGAAAAATTGTTATTTTATCTTTCAATTGGTTTTATTTTCAATTCGTATCTTACTCCCACTCTTATGATGAAAAATACGTTATTTTAGTATATGCTAACATTTTCAATATTAGTACAATAGTCTAAATTTGTATTATTCTCAATTTGGTATCTCTATTGTAAAATAGTTTTAGTGTTTACCTAAAAATTTTGGCTTTTACTTTCTATTGGTATCACGTCTTTTTATTGGTATTAATTCATAAAAAGATAGTTTTCGTTTCATTGATAAAAGAATTTAATTTTTAATTAATAAAAAGATTGTTTCTTCAATTGGTTTTTTCAATTGATTATCTTTTTGGTATCAAAATTTTGTTTTTTAAAATATATTTATTGGTATTGTTTGTTTGTCTTCACCCCTTTGTTGATGAGTGACAAAAGGGGAAAAAGAATTTAGGATTATATATGCATATTTTATTAAGTGTTTATGCAGAATATATATATATATTGTTTTAATTGGTATTTATGAGCTACATTGCATACCTTTATGTATTTATTGATTATGCATAAGTTAAGGGGGAGCTTCTATAAAGCTTATTCTTAATCTATACATATATAACCTTATAAGTTTTGTTATTATTAAAAAGGGGGAGATTGCTAGCTTAAAGGCCTTTCACCTTAGTTTTGATGATGACTAACTTAATGAAGGTTAGTTTACTAATGATTTTGTGTTTAATAAAGTTTAGATTTTGATCAGATTTTAGTCGTTGATTAGCTTCAACAAAGAATCAAAGCCAGCTTTGGAGCCAACAAGAGTGATTCAAGAGCTCGCATGTCTAGATCACATCTAGTACTCGGAAGGAGTCAAGCTCAATAGATCGGTTTAGATCAAGTCAGCTTGGAGAAGGAGTTATACAAGAAGACTTCATTTTGTTTATTTTAGTTTTGTTTTAGATCTTGTGTAAGGATAGCTTAGTCTTGATAAGCTCAAGTTCACGCACACACACAAAAGTTAAAATAGTTTTTGGTTTCGGTTTAACCGTTTTGAATTTTCTAGAACATATTTTTTTTTTTCATAAATAGATAGAATTAAAAGAAGGTTTACATTGTTTAATGTATGTTGGATTTCATCCATATACATCTATGTTTCATATTGACTAAAAACTTAATTTGATGATTCTAATTCATGATTTTAAGTTTTGCTTTTAACAAAACTTAGTTTTGGATTTAATGTCAAAAACATAGATATATCTTTTATATGTGCATTAGATTTTATCTATACAAAATATGCTTCAAAAGTATTTCTATATCATGTTTTTGTATTTATACAAGTTTTAGAGAAAACGAATTTTTATTTCAAAATTCAAGTTTTGGAAAATACTGTTTTTGGTTTAAAGCTAAATTTCTATATCACAAAATAGTTCAAATTATTTGAAATATTTGTTGAATTTTAGTCACACATATTTATTCTTCAAATATTTATAAGAACTAATTTTAGATTTTATGTGATTTTATGGGATTTTATAGGTATTAAAAGATCAAGTTTTTAAACTCTATAACCCTGCTTTTTGGGCTGTTAACGGTCGACCAAAACCTGGCTCGGTCGACCGACCGGTCGACCGACGTGCATAGAAGTGCACAGGCTTTAGCAGTCGACCAGGCGGTCGACCGTTCCAGAGAGTCTACCCTCTGAAAATGGCCCCGGTCGATCGTGCGGTCGACTACCTACCAGAGAGACTAGCTCTCTGAATCTGGCCTCGGTCGACCAGGCGGTCGACCGACATGAAAATTTCCTTGGGGCAGTCGACTGGGCGGTCGACCAAAAACTCCAACAGTCAGAAATCTGACCATTGGCCGGTTGACAAGACGGTCGACCGACAGGTCATTCTGGACCTGTTTGGACCCCCAAGGCTATATTTTCGAAATCCTATAAATATGGGTTCCCTTGGCTTTTTTCTCCTAAGATTTTTAACAACAATCTTTTTCATCTTCTTAAGTGTTTCACAAGTTTTAAAAAGAAATTTTGTGCCAAAAATTGTCTTATTTTTATTTCCTTTCAAAGTTTTGGATATCAAAGAAAATCAAGTCTGTGGAAATTCTATTTTGTTCTTCATTTTATATATTCATCAAGAAGTTTTTTCAAGTATTTTCTTGGTTATTTTATTTTCAAACATTTTGATTTATCACATACTTAAGCCAATCAATTCTAATCCTATATTTAGGATCTTGTTTTGTGAGAATATTGTTTGTGATCCTGAGATCACCAAGAGAGAGTTTGTGATCTTTGCAATCACCAAGTGTATTTTTTCTTTGCTTTGTGTCTGGCTTAGTGTCCACCTCTTGAGTAGATGTTTTGTGTTTGAGAGAGGAGTTGTGTACTCCCAGTGTTGAGTTGTAATTGCTGGTCGGGGGAAACCGTGCACGAAAAGTGTCATTTTGAAATCAAGAGTTAAAGCGTGTGTGCTTTGGCTTCCTCGGTACTTTCGTTATAGGATAGAGGCTAAACGGGTCGAATGCACAGGGACGGGAAGTGATAGAAGCTTTGTCAGTTTGTTCACATGTGTGTTAACGGTTCTTCTATATTTTAAAGAATGAAAGGAAAAGAAAACAAAGAACGAAAATAGAAGAATATGATGAAACCACGAAGAAGTGGGAAACATAGAAAAAATAGTTTTTGTGATTTTTGTTTGTATATAAAAATAAAGTAAAAAGAGAAAGAAAACTCATGGTTACTAACTACTGATGGCTCCACTAACTGTGCTAACCTCTTAGCTATAGTTACCTCACACGTATCCTTAGCCATCATTAGTCCTTGGTTAAGAGCGTTTCAAAGTATGACTCATAAGATAACTTTCACATTCAAACTCAACAAAATAAGTACAAGTTACACTTAAACCCTCAAAACTAAACAAGAGCAAGTATGGAATTAAGTAAAGTGAGCTTGTTAGAAAGTTAGGATGTTAGAGTGTTAGAATCCGTCATCATGAGCCATCAATGGCTCTTGCAAGAGCAAGGCCAAGTAGAGGCTATTAAATTCATGTGGATTATCAAGTAAGAAGTTTGTAAGTTAGTGGTTAGTAGTTGTTGCCATGAGAGAAAATTAGCTAAGCATGTAAAAGGAGTTAGAGAGAAGAAAATAAGGAGAGATAAAGAGAGAAACTTTCATACATTATCACCTTCCATTACAAGCACTCGTACTAGCCACTCATGTACTGCTCTCTCTCCTATTATAAGATCTACAAGAAATGAAAATACAAAGGAGAAGAAGAAGAAAAATAATCTAAACTATTCTAAACTACAATATGAGAAGAATACCCTAAAAACTATCCTAAAAACTCCTCCTCCTTCAGCTCTGAAAATCCCAGGGCTTTTATGGGCGAAAGGGGGCACCAGGGGACATGTACAGAGCCGCGCGTAAATTACGACGTGTGGCTTTAAGACATTGCTGTGGAAACGTGGCAATGTCATGTTTCCACAACAATCCTAAGACCACGCGCGCGGCGCCGCCTGCTGCGCGTTCCCTGCTTGTCCCCCTGCGGCTGTCTTCCTAGAATCTGGATTTGGGCACCCGGTTTTGATGAAACCACTCTCTAAGGTCAATGGCTATTCTATAAGCTTTTAATCACCAATTAAATGGGATTTTGGACTTCTTCATTTCATGCTATGGACCTAGAAATATACAAGATAGGTGTGTATTAGCAAGATATATTATAAATAAAATGAAGATGTGGTATGGTATGAAAATATGCAATTTTAGAGAATAAGCACACCCCCACACTTATTTTGCTCATCCCGAGTAAAATAGAAAACTAAGAAAATTATTACACCACTTTCGTAGGTGATACGATTGCACTAAGCATGTGCAACAAGCTGTTAAACCTCTAGGTTCCCCCTTGAGGAGTAGTTTATCTCCTAGGATTTTCAACGGATTACACCCACAAAATCCATAAAGAAAGAAATCAAATATTAGTATTTGAAAATAGAGAAAAGTGTTGAAGTATTTTGTGAAAATTTAAGTGATCCAAGGTCATATGTTAACCTGAAATTATTCATCCTTAAACTAAGTCGAAATACAAAATCTTGTTATAAATTAAATGTAAGAATTTTAAAATTGAATTGATTCTTTGATATTTCATAAAACTCTTAGAAAAATATGCACTTGTGAACTGTGAAGGTTTTTAGGATATTGACTCTTAACTTTCATGCCATTTTTTCTTTCTTTTTTTCTTCCCTTAGTTTTCTTAGGCTTTCTTATTTACCCGGGTAATGAGTCTTTAACCGGCGACTCCCAAACCAGATAGTATTAAGGCACCAGATGAGAAAACATCCCTCGACTTGAGGACTCAAGTAAACAAGGCCACAAAGCTAAAGGGGATTATTTTATTTTTGTCCACCATTTTAAGCATGAATAATCATGCTTCCTGAGGCATAATTACCCAACTTCAATAAGTGATTTTTAATAACATCATTTTTTTAATATTTTTTATGGCATTTTCAGTCCTTTTTTCAATCTCAAAAATTGTGTAAGTGTGAAGTGCATATATCTAAGGCAAAAAATTTAAGATCAAATTATCTTTCCAATCTTACTTCCTTATCCTAAAATTTAAACAGATCTATTATTTTTACTTGGTTTAAAAACTCATCATTTTAGGCCTTCCTAATTCCTAAGATAATCTTAATTTCTTAAAAAGAAATCAAACTTTTCTCTTATTTCAAAAGTTTGTAATAAGAAAAGAAAAGAGTTTTTATACAAATAAATTTTTTTAAAAATTACCTAAAAGAAGTGTAAAGAAAGAAAATTTAAAACAACCGTACGTTAGTGAACTCTTCTCCACAGCATGTATTGTCCTCCATGCATTGTGAATGTGTATATGCATGATGTTGGCCAGAAGCCTTCCACTCTAGTTTGATGTTGATTAACTCATGTAGTTATGATTACTAATAATCTTGTGATGTTAATTTCAGATACATAACCAAGATATTAGTAGGTGATTAGCTTCAAACAAAGGAGTTTTTGGAGCTTCTCACATGGTGATTCAAAAGCCCGAGTGACAAAGTCATATCTAGCACTCGTTGGAGCCAAGCTCGGTGGATCACTTTTGGATCGAGTCGACTTGAGACGGAGCTCTACAAGTAGACTCGGTACATAGTTTAGATTTTATTTTAGATCCATTTGTAAAGACAAGATAGTGTGATATGCTCAAGTTCACAACACACACACTTGTTTCTAATTTCATGTTTTCGGTTTTTGGTTTAACCGATCTTGTTTTCATGAATAGATAGAATCAAATAAGTTTACATGGTTTAGTGTATATTAGATTTGTTCTATATACATGTATGCTTCATATCTTAGACAAACTTATTTTGATATGCCTATTCATGTGTTGGACTTTTTGTGTCTTAACAAAACATATTTTTGGATTATATGTGTCAAAAACGTTGATAATATCTTTATATGTACATTGTAGTATATCCATATACTACATTCTTCAAGTTGTTTCAAATATCATGTTTTTGTATTAGGTGTTGGCCCAAAGGCCTTCACCCTAGTTTTGATGATGATTACTCATGTAGTTATATTTACTAATAATCTTGTATTGTTTAAGTTTCAGATCATTAACCAAGATATTAGTTGGTGATTAGCTTCAACAAGGTGTTTGGAAGCTTATCATGGTGATTCCGGTGCAAAGCTAAAGATCATACATTTGCACTCGGTGGATCGCGTTTGGGAGCAAGTCTACTTGAAGATGGAAGATCGTCAAGAGACTTAGGTATCCTAGTTTAGATTATGAGTTTTTAGATCCATTGTAAAGTTTAGAATAGTTGATATGCTCAAGTGCACACATACACACACTTTCATGATTTGGATTTTGGGTTTTCATGAATAGTAGATCAAAACAAGTTTACTTTATTTTTATGTATATTAGATATGTTCTAGATATACATACATGGTTTAAACGTGCTAAACAAACTTATTTTGATATCCCTATTCATGTGTTGAAAAGCCAAGTTTGATAAAAATACAAGAGTTTATTTTTGATAAAAATGAGGAGAAACAAAAATGATTTCATATGCTTGATATTTGAGTAGAAATGATATCACATGTTTCAATATCAATGCTATATGATAAAACAAGTTTATGAATTTTCAGAAAAGATAGAAGTTTTTTAAAAGAATTTTTCTAACATGTTTTATACTAGTTTTGGACCCAGACTGACCTGTCAGGCCAGAACGGTCGACCGAGCGGTCGACGCACCTAAGGCCGGTCGACCGCACGGTCGACTGACGTGCACAGACTTGTGCACGTCTGGCAGCCAGGGGGGCCGGTCGACCGGACGGTCGACCGCTGCAGAGAGCTCTGCTCTCTGTTTGTTTTCGGTCGACCGGGCGGTCGAACGGAGGTTCCAACGGGTCAAAATATGACCGTTGGACGGTCGACCGGCCGGTCGACCGTTAGGCCAGTCAGAGCTGCCAGCTCAGCTCTAACGGCTACTTTTGTCTTGGGCTAATATAACCCCATCTCTTTGGGATTTGGCTAAGGTTTTTACAAGAGAAAAATACCCTGTTTCAGAGTTTAAAAACAAGTTTTTTAAAAGAGTTTTTGTGCTAAAAAGATTGATTCTTATTTGTTTTTGGTTTTTTGGAAAATCAAAGAAAAATAGATTTTTGGGATTTTGATTTGGTCTTTTATTCCTATCATCTACAAGAGATTTCCCAAGAAGTTTTTCTTTGTTTGCTTGTTTCAAAAACACCTAGTTTCCACACTTGAGCTATCATACTATCCTAATCTATTAGATCTTTGTTTTGTGGAAAAGAGAGAAAAAGAGAAGTATTTTGAGGTTAAGCCTCTAAGTTGTAAACCCTCCTTGCTTTTGTGAATCCCTCCTCGGTAGAGGTGATCGAGTGGTATTGTTTGGATCCCTCTTAGGTAGAGGTGATTGTGTTGGTTGTGAGCCTCTTCGGTAGAGGTGGTTGTTGGTTGGTTGTTGGCCTCGTGGAGGTTATTGTTTGAGAGAGGAGTTTGGTACTCCTAGTTGTTGTAACAAATCCTCTTCGGTAGAGGTTCCCTCGGTGGGAGATAGTGGATGGAAATCCTACACGGTGGTGTAGGCGGGGATGTAGAGCAAGGTGCTCGAACCTCGAAACATATCTTGGTCTTGGTGTGATCCATTGTCTCTCTAACTCTCTCTCATTTATATTGTGCAAAGCATCATATTTCATTCATATCATATTTGCTTGTGTTGAGCATAATTCATCTTGTCATATTTATTTACTTGTGTTGTGCTTGCATAATCCATATTGCTATATCCTTGATTGCTGGATTGCTTTGTGTGTGTGCCTAACTAATACTCATCCAACAAGAGCTTCCACATAGCACCTCAACCCATTTCAAGGGGAATCAGGGGAGTTAGTCCAGAGCCTCGACAAGGAAAATTCGGCTACACTTGTTGGATTGTACTAAGTGTGTTGCAAGATTTGCATTAGCTTCCGTTTTTAGCGCACTTAGTTTTGCATTTAGTTTTAGATTAGCACTAAACCTATTCACCCCCCCTCTGAGTGTTTTTCAATTGGTATCAGAGCTAGTGCTCCTGATACTTAGGGTAACATCCTGGAGTAAGATCCATTTGCTTGCTAATCTATTTGTTTGCATTTGCTTGTTTGCACACATTTAGTTTACCATGGCCTTCATGGACCCCACCTATGTATGGACCCTTCCAACATTCATGTTTGGAAGATTAGGATGACCGTTGTATTACAAACCCTAGGTCATAAAGTTTATCTTGCTATTA